>CANIUD010000780.1:392500-507066 GCA_947470075.1 Closterium sp. Yama58-4
CGGTGTGCCCGCCACCTTGCTCGTCGCCGCATCCGCATCGTCCATGTCCTTGAGCAGCCCAAAGTCCGATACCTTCGCCTGCCACCCAGCACACGGACAAAACAAGGGAGGGGGAGTGGCATGAGGGTGGAGTCAGCTGGATAAGGTCAGGGCACTGCCGCTTGGGAGTGGTGTTTGCCTGCCCGTGTGCCTGAATTCATCCATACATGTGCCTGACTGAGCGAGTGACTGGTCTCACCTGCATGGTGTCCGTGAGCAGGATGTTATCGCTCTTGACGTCGCGGTGGATGATGGCGGGTGTGCCGAAGGAGTGCAGGTACTGCAGCGCCTGTGCCGTGCCCAGCGCTATGTCCACCCGCTGCTCAAACGACAGCGCCGCCCACCGCTCGCCCGCTGCACACAGCGAGAGTGAGAGGGGACGGTGAGGGGTTCGGACGAGAGGCGAACGAGAGGAATTTTAGGCGCTTTCAGAGCAACCCAGAGCCCGCTTGCTACAGGCAGGGAGAGAGAGGTTAAGGTGGACAGGGCGGAGAAGAGGCACGTGGCCTGGGATGCAGTTGTGTGTGGAAGAGGAGAGTGAGGGAAAGAGTGTGCAGGAGCAAGCAGGTCTGAGGAGAGAGACGCACGTTTGGGGCGGAGGTGCTGTGCGAGGGTGCCGTTGGGGACGAACTCGTAGACGAGGATGTGCTCCCTGTCCGTGTCACAGTACCCCAGCAGCTTCACCAGATGCCGGTGACTCATCTGCGATATCACACTCACCTGCCACCGCACCACCACGGGGACACGGGCCAAGGGGGGACAGGGAACGGGGGTCGGGGGGAGGTGGGGTGCGGGGAAGCGGAAGATGGAAAAGGGGGGGTGGGGATGGGGGAAGTTAGAGGAAAGCAATGGGGGGAGAACGGGTCAGGCTTCAAACCGAGGGTTGCTTGCACTGTGCCACTGACGAAACGAGAGAGAAGAAAGAAAAGCCACCGCGCGCGCTCGCGTACCTCTTTCCGGAACACCTGCATCGTATCCCTGGACACGAGCTTGCTGCGTTTCACGGCCCACTGCTGCCCGTCCGCGCCCTCCCCCCTGTACACCGTGCCATACGCCCCCGACCCCAGCTCCCTCTCCTCCGCAAACCCCTGCGTGGCTTCCGTCAGCTCTGCTAGAGACATTGGCCGCACCAGCTGCTGCCGTACACTCTCCACTAACGATAACCCTCCATTCCCCTCCCCTTGCCCCACTCCTCCTCCTCCTATTCCTCCTGCTGCTGTTGTTCCTGCCGCTCCCCGCGCTGCAGCGCCACCAGCGGGGGCGGTGGCAGGCGGGGGGGGCAGAGGGCCGGACGTGCGGGCGGAGTGCAGGGCGGAGGAGGAGGCAGATCCCGCAGCAAAGGCCTTGGTGTCGTCGCACTCGTTGCAGGCTGGTCAAGGGGAGAGAGGCCGGCGGAGTAGGGGATGGGAGGGGGACATGCCTTTGTCCTATCCTATGACACGTGGCCCACACCGGAATGTGTTTGGCAGCGAGCGTAAGGCAACGAACCAGGGCAACGGAGGAACAGAAGGGTACCGGAAGAGGAAGAGGGACGGAGAGAGGATGGAAAGGGTGGAAGATGTTGGGTAATGCTTGGCGTTGTACCTGCCAGTGAGCGGCGGCGGAGGAAGAGCAGGAGCAGCAGCGAGGTGAGGAGCAGGACCCCCACGACTACAGCGACGATGATCCACACCATGGCAGAACTCACCGCGGACTCGTCTGGTGAGGAAGGGGCAGGGGTGCAGGGAGGCACAGAGCACAGGCGAGAGGTGTGAGTAAGTCTTGAGTCGGCTTAAGCGAGGTGAGCAGCAGAACCCCCACGACCACTGCGACGATGATCCACACCATGGCAGAACTCACCGCGGACTCGTCTGGTGGGGGAGGGAGGGAGGAGGGGGGGGCAGGGGTGCAGGCAGGCACACGACACAGCAGGGGCGAGAGGTGTGAGTGGGTTTCGAGTCGGCCACGGCTCAACTCGAAAGAGGTGAGGAGCAGGACCCCCTCACATCTTTCGAGACCGCGGTCACGATTGTTCACACCACACCATGGCTGGACTCACTGCGGACCCGACTGGGGAGGGAGGGGCCAGGCGAATGGGCACGGGCAAGGGGGCACAATACAGGCGGGAGAGGTGAGTGAGTGAGGAAGAAAGGAGTGAGGCAACAAGTGAGGGAGTCAGGGATAGAAGTAGGATCAAGAAGCAAGCGAACATGGGGAGAGGAGGGGGTGTGTGTGGCGGGGCAGAGGGGTGCCGAGGTGAGCTGCAGTTTCATGAGTGTTTTACCTGAGGAACGTGGTAGCTCATGTGGGTCGTACCGGAGGGAGGAGGGAGGGTGACAGCTGGGGCAGGTGGTACCTGAGGGGGCGGTGCTGGAGTTGGCAGATGCGGATGCGTTGGCCGCTGCAAGCGGGCTCACTACTCGCGGGTCCTCCACTGCAAGAGCATTCACCACCACACCACACACACACATGCACAGGACAGCACAGCACACGCGTGGAGACGCAAGCGGGAGGGAGGAGGAGGAGAGGAGCATTCACAACTCGGATTCGGACGTGCCTCAGTCAGTCAGGTCATTGTGAGCGACAGCACAATCCTACAAACGCCTTGAGCTTGCTTATCATCGTGCATGCCACACACACACAGCAGGCCATGCTCATCTCACCCATCTCCTGCACAGGCCTGAAGAAGTGAGGCGCACAGGCAGCAAGCAACTTTCTAGGAACTGGAAAAGGGCAAAAACTGAGGCGATTTCTGCAGCGCTTTCCCAGGCGCCCTTAGAAATCACTATCCACGTGCCAAAGCCACAAAGCACGTCGCTATGCTCACCCATCTCCTGCACAGGCCCGAAGAAGTCGAGGCGCATGGGCAGAGCAGCGCGCAGCAGGCGCAGCGAGGCCTTGAGCTGTGCGAGAGCAGCGTCGGGGTCAGAGAGCGCAGGCGGGTACACGTGCACGCGCACCCTCTGCTGCGATGGCGCCACTGCCTCTGCCTCGTGCATGCGCAGCTGTGGGGAGAGGGCGGGGGGCATAGAGTCGCAGGGTGGAGGCGGGCCAGTGGGAGGGGGAGATTTTTGAGACGTCTCAAAAACACCCTCATTCCGCGCATCCTCTGTTGGGATGGCGCCACTGCCTCCGCCTCGTGCATGCGCAGCTGTGAGGGTGCGCACACAGAGACGCAGGGCGGAGGAGGGCCGGTGGGGGGGGGGGAAATGGGGAGGGTGGGGGTTTGAGGAAGGCAGGGCAGGAAGGTAAGTGAGGAGGATGGGGATACAACACACCTGGGGCAAGTAATGCTAGTGTGCTGATACAGGTGGTGGTATGGATGACGGTATTACGTTCACACGTGAACCACCCTAAAGGCGTTCAAAGCCAGACCACCCCACCAACCCATCCTCTCCCGCCCTACTACCCCCTTCCATCCACAATGCTGTTCTGACCGCCCACCGTACCTGTTCCCGAGGCATGGAAACAGCGTCGGCAAGCGCAGCCTGCAGACGTCCCGCCACTGCACCATTGAACGCGGCCACCGGCGGAACAAGCAGCAGCAGATCCAGAGCAGCCACCGGCACGCACACACACACGGCCCGCGCCGCATACACAGGTGGTGAGGGTGCTAGGGCGTCGGACTGGCACGTGGTGTTGATGCAGGCAGGCACGGGGATGCCGGTCCATGAGAGCTGGTCTTGCGAGGGCGGGGAGCATGCTGCTAGGGAGGCTGGCGATGGGTCCTGGCACACCGGGTTGTCTGCTAGGCTGGTTCGCGTGTATGAGGGGAGAGGGGGCGTGGGGGACGGAAGGGGGGTTTGGGGGATGGAGGGGCGGTTGGGAAATGTAGGGGGGTAACAGATGGAGGGGGTGAGACATGGAACTCAGGAGCCCAGCAGAGGCAGCAGATGGTGGGGAGAAGTGGGCACGATTGAAATTTTGTGAGGAGCAACGCAAAGCGAAGCAGTAGGAGCGAGAGCGGGTGTCGAGATTGAACAGGAGAAGGGGCAGCGAAGGGCAGTGCAAGGAGAAGGGGGTGGGAGGAGGGAGGGAGGGAGGGAGGGAGGGAGGGAGGGAGGGAGGGAGGGAGGGAGGGAGGGAGGGAGGGAGGGAGGGAGGGAGGGCGGGGGGGAGGGAGGGAGCTCAGGAGGGAGGGAGGGAGCTCGGGAGGGAGGGAGGGAGGACTGACATGAGGCGCAGGGAGGAGTTGGAGAGCAGCTGCTTGGGCGTGTGCATGATGGCGTTGCCGTTGAACGCTGCCAGGTACAGCGCTGGCGACACTGATGTGAAGTCCGGGAGAGAGCCTGATAGCGTGTTGTTGCCCATCAGCCTGGGGACGAGGGGCGTTGTGAAGGTTTAGGGGCGGAGGCAAGGCGCGTAGGCGGGAGGAGAGGAGAGGGAGAGGGTGTAAGGTTGAGAAGAGAGTGGGAAGGAAGGGGGAGTGGAAGGGCAGTGGGAAAGGGAAGGAGGAAGAGGTGGAGGGAAGGAAGGGACAAGAGGGGGGAGGAAAGGCGTGAGGGCGAAGGAAGGGTGGAGGGCAGGGACGGGTGGAGGTATGAAGAGATGGTGGAGAAGGGGTTGTGAATGCGGAAACGGGAAAGGGCCGAGGGAAGAATGGACGGAGAGAGGAAACAAGTGAACGCTGTGAGGGGTGTGTGTGTGGGTTGTGTGTGTGGGACATGTGTGTGGGGCGTGTGTGTGGGGAGGGTGGTTACAGGGATTGTAGCTGCGGGGTGTGTGCGCGAGCAAAGAAGGAATCCACGTCGTCCTTTAGCCGGTTGGAGCCCAGATTGCTGCACACGTGGCAGCACACATGACATGACAGGGCGCACAGGATATACACACACCCACAGATGCGGAGAGGCACACACAGGAACACGCACGCAAACACACCAGCCCCACACACACCATGCAGAGATCAAAGGGAAGAAACGAAAAGGTCTTATTCGGAGATGGCTCTGCAGGGAAATGCAGCACAGCAGTCCGTGCTGCTGGTGCAATGAATTATGAGTCGCTTTTGAGTGCCCTGTACAACGGCACTTGCATGTATAGACGGAAACAAAAAGAAGAGGAAACAAGAACACTGACGAGAAAGGCTAGAGAGGAGTATCAGGGTTAGGGAGGCAAGAAAGTGGGGAGAGGGGACAGAAAGCGATGAAGAGGAGGGAGGGGGAGGCGAACCCACAGGAGGCTAAGGGCAGGGAAGAATCCCCGAGGCAGCTCTCCTCTTAGACGGTTGCCACTCAGATCCCTGGTAGGGTGGCGGGAAGGTGGCATGGCGGCATGGTGACATGATGTCTTGTTGACATGAGTAAAATGGATAGTGTGGTGGCACGTGGGTGGGTGGATGCCAGAGTGCGTGAAATAAGGACCCCGTGAGTAACAGGGGAGTGAGTACGTGAAAGGTGTGCGAGCACAGCGAATGCATGTGAAAGAGTGCGGGCGGGAAGAGCAGGCAGGAGCCGTGGCGGAAGGAAGGAGTTGGAGAGGAAACGAGGGAGGGGAACAGCGCATGCTAGGAGAGCCAGCCATGCAAGGCAGAAGCAGGGTTGAGCGTCAAGCTAAGGTATGGCGTATAATAACGCAGACGTACAGGAGGAGGAGCGTGGAGTAGTTGAATCGGTGCGGGAGCGCTCCTGCTATGCCTGATCGTGCTAGTGAGCTGATGCAGGAGGAGATGACGAGGATGGGTAAAACCGGGGAAAGTAACAAGGAGAGACATGGTGAATACGATGCGGTAAATGCATGAGACTTGCATAGGATAGAAGTGGGAAGGGAAGAGGAACTAAGACACAGCAAGGGAGGGCACTGTAGGCAGTGTGACTTGAAAAGGAGCGTGGCTGCGCAAGCGTGACCCTTACAGGATGGAGAGCGACGAGAGTGAGGCGAACTCGAGTGGGAGGGAGCCATTGAAGGCGTTGTCACTCATCTCCCTGTGGGAGGTGAACCGTGTGCACACATGCCATGCCATACGGGAGGGAGAGGGCACGGATGAGTCGTGCACTGGGAGGGGCTAATGAGTCGAGTCTAAAGTCAACTCGAGTGGGAGGGAGCTGTTGACGGCATTGTTACTCATGTCCCTGTGGCAGTTGAGCCGTGTGCACATGCCATGGGAAGGGGCCCACGGGGGATGGGGTTGGGGGTGGACGGACGAGAGCATTGGCACACCAGAAACGTACACACGGCAACATTGCATTGCATTTCATCACCACTTACAGTGCCGTAAGCCCTGTGATTGCAGCGAGCCCCGGCAGCAGCGGCCCTGTCAACGCGTTGTGACTCAACGACCTGCGGGGAACACGGAAGGAGGGGGGGGGAGAAAGGTGAGGTTGATGAGAGGGTAAGAGAAGAGAAGGGGAAAGGAAGGGACGGAGGCAGCAACGGTGGTTAGTGAATGAGGCAATGGGAGCAGCAGGGGGAGAGAAGGTGCAATCCACTGGTCATGAGGATGTGTGCTTGTGCACGTGCATATGTGTGTAGAGGGTCAGAGCAGAGGGAGCGGGGAAGCAGAGAGCAGTGACTGAGCGCATGCAAATATTTGTGTCGCAGTTCAAAAATTGCATGAGTGCGTACAGGTGCTGCAGGAATGAGAGCGCTTGCAGACTCGTAGGCAGCGGGCCCTCAAACGAGTTGAATGCCAGATTGCTGCACAGGGGAAGGTCGACATACGGGGATGGGGAAGAGCGGAGGGGTCAGGAGAGAACGCGCAGTGGGAAAAGGGCAGGGGCGACAGGAAGGGGGAGAGCGGGGAAGCAAAGATGGGACGACCAGGGGCGGATAGCAGACGGGTGGTGCTTTGGTAGAAGGGGTTCTGAGGAATAGATATTCAATGTGCGGGCGGTGTGAGGGAGGCCCACATGGCGGTGATTTGTCGGAGGTTGCCGATGGTGGTGGGGAGGCTGCAGGGATGCGAGACTGTTGTGACTCAAGTCCCTGTCAGGGAGGTCAAGCACGTAGCCAACAGCACACACACACAGATGGAGAGACAAGGACGTTCGCATGGCACATGGTGCAGGTTGCATGGTGCAGGGTACATGGTGCAACGCACATGCTGCATGGTGCATGGAGCAGGGCGCATGGATGGAAGGGCATGGCATGCAGTACTGACAGTGATTCCAGAGCCTGCAGGTTGCCCATGCAGTCTGGAAGAACCCCCGAGATGGCGTTGTGTGCCAGGGACCTGGAGTTACACGCACAGGCATGGGCACATGCACAGGCATAACCACAGGCACACGCACACGGTTGTGGGTATGGGTACAGGCACGCACGCAAGCACAGGGAGCACGGAGCAGGGGCGAGACATGAGCCGGCAGCATGGGACGGAGAGAAGCAACGGGGAGGGAGGCAAGAAGCAGAGGAAATGGCGAGCGGTGAGGAGGACGGCTGTTCTGGCCTTGCGCGCGCATATAGGACAGTGCGCATGTATCCACGTAGGCACATGGCCAGCATGAGGCAGACAAGTATCCACATGAACAAGCATGCACGTGAGCATGCATGGCAGGGTGTGACGTACAGTTGGCGCAGCTGCCAGAGGCCGCATAGCTGCGTGGGGAGCGTGTCTGTGAGCCCACTGCGCTCTATGGTCCTGCACAGGGGGGCAGCCAGGGGAGAAGGAGGCGGGAGGCAGGGGGAGGAACGAGGAAGGGCAGCGGGAAGGGGAGTTGGAAGGGGAGCGGGACTTGGGAGGTTGGACGAGCAGGCGAGGGATTGGAGCAGCGGCGACACATAACGAGGATACGTCACAGGCAAGTGACTTTCAGGATCCTCCTCATTCACGTTCGAGGCAAGTGCAGTGAGAGTGAGGATGGGTTGAGTGTGAGGGGACTGGGGCGATCATGCACGTTTATAGACAGGGAGAGAGGCAGTGGGACTTACAGCCTGGTGAGGTTGGTTAGGAAGCCCAGGGAAAGCGGCACCGAGCGGAGCCCACTCGCGAAAGATAGATCCCTGCATGCCATGCCATGCCATGCCATGCCATGCCATGCGGAGCAACAGAGGAAGGAGAGAAACATAAGGGGTGCTTCCATGCAATATGGGAAGTGGAGGCAGGGAGGGCGTGGGAGGGTGAGGGAAACGCAACAGTGGAAGTTGGATGTTACAGAGATAGCAAGCATAGCTAGGCGATGGCATGGTGGGATTCCGCGGGTGGGAGCGCAAGCATGGGAGGGCACGCACAGGGCGACGAGGTTGGTCCATCGATCCATGGAGGGGAAGTCCCCAGAGATATTCGCGTTTGCCAGCTCCCTGTGCGTTCCCGACACAGGAAAGGGAACACGTTGAGATGGCGGAGCGGGTCACACGTTGATTTGAGAGGGCACGGGAATGCGAAAGTGCACGAGAGAGTGCAAGAGAGTGCACAAGAGCGTGTGAGTGTGTGAGAGGGTGTGGAGTGCAAAGGGCAAGTGACAGTGCAAATCAGAGCAGCGATGAAAGGGACAGTAAGAGTAGGGAATGTGTGCGAGGAAATGGTCGGAGGATTGTGGCGGAGGGGGGTGTGGCGGAAGGGTGTGCCAGAAGGGGGTTGGCAGGTGGTGATGCTGGAGGTGTGGCAGGGGGCGTTTGCAGGGGGTGTGGCAGCACTGACAGCACTCGGAGGGTGGAGAGCAGAGTGATGCCGCGGGGAATGGAACCCTCAAACGCGTTGAAACTCAACGACCTGCCCCGCACACCGCCAGCAAGCACACACGGGCAGACAAACCACAACTGGTGAAGCGATGCCAGCAGCGACAGCCAGCAGTGGCAACACCAGTGACAGCCAGCAGCAAGCAGCACAGACGACGCAGCGGCACAAGCAACGTAAGGAGGTGCAGCAGGACTAGTGCACTTTGAAAGAAGGAGCGGGGAGAAGGGGTTAGGGGGCGGGAGGGGGCCGCAGAGAGGAGATAAAGAAGCGCCTGCATGCTGTGCGCACTCGTTCTAACGGCGTTCGGGAGACGGCAGGGAACTAGAGAAGGCAGCGAGGAGGCAAGGAGAGGGCAGGGAGGTGCGGCGGTACAGCGACTGCAGGTTGGTGGCGATGGTGAGCACATTGGGCAGCGGACCCGAGAAGCCATTGGAACTCAGCGCCCTGCTCGGGGGAGAGAGGGGACGCAGTGGCGGAGGGACAGGCGGGGAGGGAAAGGGAGTGGACAGAAGGGGAGGGGACGGGCGGAGAAGGGACGGATGGAAGGTGAGGGGAGATAGTGGCGATTGATGAGGGGTGGGGTGGGGGAGAAGGCAGGTTCGTATGTGGTGTTGTTGAGGTTCAAGACATGGGGTTGGGAGGGAAGTCATGGGATTGGAGGAAGTGGGGGACAGGGATGAAGGAGAGGAGCATTGCAGGCATGGAGGCAAAAAGGAAGTGGGGTAAGGGGGGATGGGGAACGGTGGGAGGGAGAGGGAAAGGGATGAGGGATGAGGGGTGGGTGGTGGAGTGGAGGCATAAAGAAGCGTGACTGACAGGGTCTGGAGGGTCTGGAGGCCGGAGAAGGAGTTGGGGATGGGTCCTGAGAAGTCGTTGCTCGTCAGATCACTGCACACATAGGCACACAGGCACACAGGCACATGCGGGAACAGCATGGCGCACAGGCACATGCGGGAACAGCATGGCGCACAGGCACATGCGGGAACAGCATGGCGCACAGGCACATGCGGGAACAGCATGGCGCACAGGCACATGCGGGAACAGCATGGCGCACAGGCACATGCGGGAACAGCATGGCGCACAGGCACATGCGGGAACAGCATGGCGCACAGGCACACACGCACAGCGAGACACAGCGAGAAGTTGAAGAGCGGCGGCCAACTCAGGAACAGCAAGGCGTGAAGTCTATTGAAACGGCAACTAGCTAGGACAATGGCACAGCATAGCATAGCGACGTGGATGGGAGTTACCTGCATGCAGCATACAAACGTGGTGTGTGCTCTGCCTGGTACCACGTTGGTACTACCTGGTTTGTATCCTCTGTTCTTGGGTGGCTATAGCATGGTTGCGAGTGTGCACGCGATGTGAGGGCACTCACAGGTCTTCAAGCACGGGAAGGTCGCCTAGCGCAGCTGGCAGGGAGCCGGACAAGTAGTTGAACGACAGATTGCTGCTCACAGCACGCAAGACACAGAGAGAGAGAAGAGAGAGAAAGAGCGGGGGACTTTTGGGGATGAGGGTTGGGGACAAAGGAGACGAGAGCGATTGGGGTTTCGGTATGGGCAAGACGAGAGCAGGAGACGCGGGCAGGAGGGCATAAATGCAGGAATGTGGCAGCTTAAGGCAGTGCGGTAGAGGAGGAATGTAACAGGTGACTGACAGGCTGCGCAGGTTGACAAGCGACGCGATGGCGTTGGGCAGGGGCCCTGACAGGCGGTTGTACGCGAGCGACCTGGTAAAGGGGGCGGGCGGACGAGGGGAGGCGAGGGGACGCGAGGTGGATGGACGAGGGGCGGCGACGTGGGGCATGCATGGGTATGGAAGGGAACGGTGCATATGTGGTTGTCTAGGCTTGCACGTGCGTGTGTTTTGCGAAACGCTACCCGCCGAAAGCTTTGAGATTCTCAAGGATCAATGATCGCGGGAGGGAGGAGGAGGCACTGACAGCGCGGTGAGGCGCGAGAGCGCGGAGATGCCGTCGGGGAGCGACCCCGTCACGCCCCACGCGCCGAACCCTAGCGGCGCCGCGCTCAGATCGCTGCGGGATGGCGCCGCGGGGAGGGACCACGTGGGGTTTTGGCGGGGTGAGAGAGTTAAGGAACGGAACAAGCGGGGTGAGGAGCAGAGGCGACGGAGAGTGAGTTCAGGGCGTGGGGAATGATAAACCCTGGTTGTACAGATAGTGTGGACATACTGTGGAAGGAGGTAGTGTGCGCGTGCGCAAGGCCGAGAGGAAAGGACATGGGTTCTGTAAGATTCGCGCTGATCCATGAGTCAAGGCAAATGGCATAACATGGCATGGCATGGCATGGCATGGCATGGCATGGCATGGCATGGCATGGCATGGCATGGCATGGCATGGCATGGCATGGCATGGTATGGCATGGGAAGGGTGGGCAAGGCACTGACAGCATCTGCAGGTTGGTGAGGAGCGTGAGCACAGACGGGAAGGAGCCGCGGAAGTAGTTGTTCGCCAGATTGCTGCAGCGCGGGGGGGGGGAGAAGGGGGGACACGCGGGGGGAAGGAGCAGGAGTAATGAGGCGGCGAGTGCTATGGCACGTGCCTATGAAACTGCGTAATTTACGTGCGTGAATGCGGTTTCGCGTGCGTGTGTGTGTGAAAGTGTGAGCGAGTGGTGTGTGCGCGCATGCAGGGTTCAGGCACTGACAGGTAGGTGAGGTATTGCAGCGACGAGAGGCCGTCGGGTAGCGCCGTCACGTTCGCCTTGAAGTCCCGCAGCGAGCTGCCGGCGGGGCAGGGGACGGCGGGGAGGAGCGCACGGAAGCATGGGGGGAATGGCGATGCGAGGACATGGGGAATGGTGACGCGAGGACATGGGGAATGGCGATGCGAGGACATGGGGAATGGCGGTGCGAGGATATGGGAATGGGGACGCAAGGGCGGGACGGCAGGGAGGAGCGCAAGGCAGCGTGACTGCATGCGCGAAACAGTGGATAAGCGGAAGGTGGTGGTATTGCGGTGCTTGGCTCTTGAAATCGGAAACACCCTCCGCACATTCATTAGAGCCACACAACACGACACACTCACATCGCGATCACGTGGCCCTGCGCGTTGCACGCCACGAACTGCCACGTGGAGCAGTCTCGTTGGGCGTCCCACGACTGCAAGCGACCATCGTGGTCGAAGATCTCCTTCATTTGCGCCAGCTGCGACGCTGGTGGGGGAGCGGAAAGGGCGCCGCGAGACACGCGGATATGAGGAAAGGGGTTGGTTAAGCAGGGTGAGGGAGTGAGGTAGGCAGGGTGAGGAAATGATTCGAATGATCTGAAGGCAGTCAGATATTATTTTGAACCATGGAAACTGATGACTCAAATCACCGGAGCGCCAACAACGCCCTTTACTCTCCCCCTCTTCTCCCTTTCCCTCTCATCCACCGCTTCCTCCTTCTGCCGCCTCGCCTCCTTCTCTCACAGCTCCGTGCGCGCACGAATCTGCGCTCGCGCGCGCGCTCTTCCGCCTCCATCAGCAACCTGCCTGCCCGCATCCCGGCTGCGCCGCCCTTCAATTTCCCGCCCTCCGCGCACAAAGACAGGCACGCGTGTGATCGCCCTTCAACCATATCTCCTCCTTCCTCCTTCGTTCGCGCCTCGGCGCCCACGCGCACACACGCAAGCCAGCCCTTCTCGCTGCACCCTCGTCCTCCCACGTCCCCGCTTGAGTCCCGCTCGAGTCCCGCCTACCTTCTTGCGGTATTCCCACGATGCCGCTCCTCTCCGCGCCGCCCACCGCCGTCCACTCCGCGCCTTGCTGCTGCTGCCACTCCTGCAACGAGTTGTCGTGCTGCCCCAAGCTCTGCTGCTGCTGCTGGAGCTGCTGCTGCTGCAGCTGCTGCTGCTGGAGCTGCTGCTGCGAGTTCTGCCCGTCTTGCCCGTTTTGCTGATTCTGCCCGTTTTGTTGAGACTGCCCGTTTTGCTGATTTTGCTCGTTTTGCTGGTTCTGCCCGTCTTGCTGGTTCCCGTCTTGCTGGCTCTGCCCGTTTTGTTGAGACTGCCCGTTTTGCGGATTTTGCGCGTTTTGCTGGTTCTGCCCGTCTTGCTGGCTCTGCCCGTTTTGCTGATTTTGCTGATTCTGCTGGTTTTGCTGGTTCTGCCAAACCTGCGACTGCTGCGAATTCTGCGACTGCTGCGAGTCCTGCGACTGCTGCGAATTCTGCGACTGCTGCGAATTCTGCGACTGCTGCGACTGTTGCGAATCCTGCGACTGCTGCTGCACTACCGTCGCCTTGTTCCTGCTATTTCTCCGCCCCTCCACAGCCCCTAACCGTCTGCCCACTCTCCTACCAACCATTTCCATTCCCTCCCATCCCCCGCTCCCTCTCCCCGCGCCTATCCCCGCGTCTATCCCCGCGCATCCATCCCGATACCCATCTCCAGCAACTCCCTGTCCTGGAAGAGCGGGAGCAGCAGCGCGCACGGTGTGCGCGCAAAACCCCAAGGGGCCCAGCGCCAACGGTAAGAGGAGCAGCAGGAGCCGCACGGCGGACCACGACGGCAGCGGCAACAAGGTCATCGCGCCGTTACACCAGCCACTGGAACCGCGCAGTCTGCTCCGCTCTAGTCTGCTGCTCGGCGCGCAGCGGACGGGCCGGAGCTGCCGGATAACGTCTGTTTCCGCGAAATCCGCGTTTTTCTTATTTGAACGTGCCAGTCTCAGGCGGCAATCCAGGCCGTCCACATCCCGACCGTTGCGCGGCCTTGAGTCGCAAGCCGCTGCCCGCAGCCAGCCGTGCGGATCGACTGCGACTCCACTCGCCGCAATCCCTCCGAAACCTCCCATCCCTTCGATTGCTCCGAACCGCTCAGTCCCTGCATCTCCACCGTCCTCAGTTTCTCGCTCGCGCAGCCAGCGCTGGTCGATTTCCTTTGGACTTTCGGCGTCTGATTGGCGCGGCTGAGCGAATGGCACCGGCAGGAACCGGGAGTGCGAGGACGTCGGCACTAAACCGTGATGCACCTCGAGGTCCCAATCGTCTTCCTGTGTGGCTTCTCTAAGCTCTCGAAAAAAGGTATCTACATGCCCTGTAGCCTCTACTCTACCCTCGTAATGTCTAGCGCCCTCACCTAATCTCCTCACTAGTGGACCCCGCGTCGCGCTATCTACCCGCAATCCGTTGGGCCGTTTCCCCAACCCGCACCCCTTATCTTGTCTCGCAGCGGCATGATTTTCTTGATCCACTCGTTCGTGTTTTGGCCGTTTCGTCTCGTTTCCCCCCGAGTGAGACTTAATCATAACGGGCGAGAGCCGTCTTTCGTGGGCGGAGTGACCTAATAGTAGTTTGAAAAAACAGCGGCGAAGCCCCACCGGGGCGCATGGCGAGGGGGAATCAAGAGGATGTGGATATTCGTCAGGATTGATAGAGGTATTCAGCACGGGCTACAGATTAACGGTGGGGATGTCGTGACAGCGGACTATGGTGATCTAGGCGGCAGTTGCTGAGATGCGCTCGACAAAGATAGTTGCTATACTCGCGTCGATAAATAAGAGGCTCGCTTTCCAACGCTAGAATGGGGAACGCATGCAGAGACGTAAGACCTACGAGCTCACGAAGCGGAGGAGCGAAGCGAAAGATGACTAGGCCCTCTGTGAGGCTCGTAGCGGAAGCTCCGCTCTAGCTAACAAATGATATGAGGGGTGGGATTGGCTCTCAACGAGAGAAAAGAGTCGTCGTGACCGTGACGTTCATGTGAACCATGGTTGCCTCCCTTCCCTGTCAATCAGTTGAGCGGAGAACTGGACTGTGAGTCCTAAACTCTGGACTACCCCCCCACGCAAATCAGAGCAATGGCTGCTGGTGCGCGTGCGATGCTCCATTCTCCAGCCATCTCGTGTCTCTCCCCTGTCATATCGGCCATGGGCTGCAAATCATGCATTCCCTGGCAACAATTTGACTCTGCGAAGGCTTCACGAGATCGCGAGACATCTGTAACGACCTCAATAACTTCGCTGCCAAAGAAGGCTCGGCAGTGCTTCTCCGCTCGTCTCTCCGGCATCCGGAAAGCGCGGGGAGTCCTGCTCAGTAGGGCTCGAATCGCAACATTTTAGCGGTTCGTAATGTGTCATCCTGGTTCGTGCAACACGGCTCGGTTTTCGTCTTTCCCAGTTCCCCAAACCGACATAGAAAAGTCTCACAACAACTGGAAGATGGCATCCCTGCCAACATTTTTCACGAAACCGCGTCGCCATTCAGACGCCGTCAAACTCTGCCGAACCAGAGTCCTTGGTGCGGAAGCATGGCAGTCAGACAGATCCGTTCGTTTCGCGCTAGACACCCGGCAGACGGCTGAGATTAGGCACAGCAAATTTTGGACCTTCCATCGACGACTCCCGGTGACTCCTGAGGTTTTCAAGCGACGCTCGCAGAAACTCGGGCCGCCAGTGCGATTTGTGGGTGAAAGTGCATCAACAGCATAGATGTGTATATATATTTTCCCTTATAAGTGACTCATACATAACAATGAAGCCTTCAAGCCCTCTCCTGGGTGGTTCTGACTGTGTCTGTGTTCTTAAGTGTTCATCTGTCAGCATGTTTCTATACCCAATCATAAATGGTCAAGCCAGCGCAGGACCCAACATCAAGAAACATGTTCGGCCACAAAGCCTCCAACCATATCATTCCACCTTTACCATCCGCCTGCGTTGTAGAAAGCGCCGCATTTCGCGAATGAAGGCTACTGCTGCGTGTATGCCCACAGGGAAAAATAGGGGCTGGGATGCGAAAAGAGAGGAGAATATTAGGGCAGCTCCGAACAGCGAGTGACTGTGAACACATTGGAGGAAAAAAGGGAAACAAACAAACAACCATGAAGGAAGGCATTCGGACTATTTCATCTTCTGCGCAGTGCCGCCACAAGCTAATCATTTGATGGAGTCCATACTACAAGGTTCTTAAGGAGCAATCCAAGGCAAGCACGTACGGTGATGGTAAGGCGGAGAAGGTGATGGAAACCGAAAGGAAATTTAAAGGAGCCGGAGGAAAGAAGAGGGGTATTTATTGACAGACTGGAAAGGGGAGGGGGGGGGGGGGGGGGGAGGAGAGGGAGAGAGAGAGAGAGAGAGAGAGAGAGAGAGAGAGAGAGAGAGAGAGAGAGAGAGAGAGAGAGAGAGAGTGTGGGCGGGGGGGAGGTAGGGGGAAGGGGGGGCGGAGGTACTAACAGAGTAAATTGCAAGGTGATGCTCAAGCGGGTAGAAGATTCCAGCCTCCATGCTTGGGTGGAATAGAGCAGCATCCGCTGCCAGCTTCGCCCTCCTCAGTGCTGCCTGCGCTTCATCATACCTCCCCTCTCTAGCTGCCTCCCTTGCTGCTCGTGCAGAGGACAGAGCAGAGTAGACAAACTCGCTGATGTCATCGCGCACAACCATGGACGGCAGTGATTGCACGAGGGCGGCAACGGACGATAGAGATGCCGCAATGGTTGCTTCATCTGCCGGGAGGCGTTGCCGCAGGAGAGAGTCTACCTCCCACTCCGCCACTCCCCTCAGCCCTGCTGATAAACTGCGTGCGCCCACTGCTCCTTTACTTCCCTTACTGCTTCCCCTGCTGCTGCTGCTGCTGCTGTCAGCGCGCGGGGAAGCAGGCGAAGTGGGGCAGAGTGCAGGTGGAGTGGCAGAGAGACCAAAGAGCGACCTCAGTTGGGCTATCGCGACGGCGAGGACAGGGGTGAAGGCAGAGGGCGAGAGGACGTGAGGTGAGGCATATGATGGTGCGTCAGAGGAGGAGGAGGACGAGGAGGAGGAAGGGGCGGAGCAGTTGAGGGGGTTAAAGAGGATCACAGAGCCCCAACCAGGGGAAATGAACCCTGAAGGAGGCACTGCTGACGGCTCCTGACGGTGGCCGTTGTTGTTGCTGTTGCTGCCAAGTGTGGGCGCGTGTGTGGCTATGGTGAGGGGACAGGTGGCGAGAGAAGGAATGTAGCTGTAACAATGGGAGGAAAGGGAAGAAATGGTCGGGAAGAGTAAAAGGTTTGAGCAACAAAGGCTTGATAAGAAGAGGGAAAAGCAGATGACCTGTTCGTCGAAGTGAAAGTTATCAATTTATCGCAGCAAGACAAACCACACGCTTATCACATGCACATTAATCCTGCGACAACCAGAGACCCACGACACAAAAAGCAGGGCTACTCACACAACAACATGCAGCAGCTTGGACCGGCCATGGGCCATGAGCGGCAGCGATGCATGCAGATGCCATGTGTCGGCATTGAGCACGAAGGGCAGGTCAGACGCCTGCACCTCATGCACCCCCGCACGCTCGTTCCACCTCGCTGCTGCTGCCATTGGGGCAAAGTAGAGCACCTTGGGAGGAATGACGGAGGGCGGAGGCAGGAAGGAGGGAGGGAAACCGGCGGAGAGAGAGAGGAATAAAAAAGGGGGTCAAGATGGTAAAAGCAGGGGGACAAGGGAAGAAGGTAAGGGAGGGTGCTGGGCGAAGACCAAAGACCACAGCTACGATGGGAGAAAAGGCGTGTGCCGAGAGAAAAGGTAGATGAGCAGGGGCGGACGGGAGAAGGGGAGTAGGAGCGAGGCGGTTGTGAGAGTGAAGGTGCATTTGGGCATGTATGTGTTGTGTCACCTTTGAGATTTTTCAAGCGAACGAAGGCGCACCTGGCTGTGGAAGTGGAGAGTGAGCAGCGGGCTGAATGCGGCTTGCAGTGGACGCAGGAGAGACGATCGCAGTGATGGGAAATTCCTGTGGAACAGATTGGAAGGAAGGAGGGAGGGAGGAAGGGAGAGAGCGAGGAAGGGAGGGAGGGTGAGCGGCAGACATAGCAATGAGAACAACAAGGACGTCATGTTGTGGCAGTTAAAAACAACAAGGAGCAACACACCTCCTCCATCCAGGATACTGCTCTTTCTCCCCTCCACACCCATTCCTTCCCCCCCCACTCCTCCCCACCACTCCTCCCCACCATGTGTGCAGAAGCAGGCACGTCTGCTTTGCACGCACCACTGGAAGGTCCACTGGTGTGGGTCGGCATTGAGCAGGCTCCACGACACACTCACTGCACTGTCCGGCCCTATGGGCAACTCCGCCCTGCTGCTGCTGCAGCTGCTGGCGTTGCTTGTTGGTGGTGCGTCGGCAGCAAGCAGTGACGCTAGAGATTGCACTGCCATTGGTGCAAGCAGCAGAGGGAGGCCTGTGTGGCCTTGACGGTGAGACGAGGAAGAGGAGGACGAGGAAGGCGAGGAGGAAGAGGAAGAGGGGAAGGTCATCCATGCATGTCTGTGCTTTCCCACCACCACCTCTCCCAATTCCGATGCACACATAGGCGTCTCCCTCCCCTTCCCCATCTCAGCCCCACTCCCCCTTCCCTTTGGCCATTCCCGCTGCCTCTCGTCTCTTCCTTCTAACAGCAGCAGCACATATCGACCACCCCACTTTTGAGTCCGAACCACAGGGTCCCATGGGGGATTGTCGGAAGGAGATGCGGATTTTGAAAGATTAGAGCGCGAAAACGCGCTCTGGATTCGTCCATCCAGCCACGTGTCAAACTCCGATTCGCTGAGCTGTGTTTCCGCATCCAACACCTGTGCCCAGTCTATATGGCAAGGCCAGCCTTCCCCTGGCAATTCTGCTGGCGGTTCAGCTGCTGCTGGTGACGTGGCGAGAGCTGATTGGCAGGCAGCGGCCCGGACAGCCCACAGCCTAACAGACCTTGCCTGCTTGCTACCACACAGTGCAGCGTCGTTGGGTGAACTGAGGCTATGGCCGTGGGCGGGTGCGTGAGGGGAGCAGAGGGCAGAGAGAGACGTCTTGGCTGCGTCCTGTAGTTGGGACGTGGGGAATAGACGGGAAGACGATTCTTGCTGCTGCTGCTTCTGCTGCTGCTCCGTCTGTTGACTGGACGGCGGAGATTTGAGCAGGAAGATTACGTCCACGTGGATGGGCAGGGATATGGGGTGCGTGGTGACGTCATCCGCGAAGCTGCTGATGTCAGCGAATGGCAACGGCGCACGATACACGCGTGTGGTGTACCACCAGACAGGCAACCCTGCGAAGGGACAGAGGGCAGGACAGGGGTGGGGGAAAGAGAGGGAAATGGGTAACTGCGGTTGAAACACACAACGCGCAACGGCATGTTGGCTATTAGGCGACTTAGGACGAGAGTGGGAACGCGCGGATGGGCCCGGTCGGACGGCAAAGGGAGACTGCGACGGGAGGACCCCCTTCCGCCTGGACGTCACATGGCGAACCTGTTGCGAATCACGGTGAATTACGGCGACACAAGCTTTCTGATTGCTGAACAACTCTAAGAAATGAGGCAACCGCGTCGGGCGTGGCGAGTACGCGCAAGAAAGCGGATAGATTAGGGAAGGGGCAAGAACGTAGTAATAGCTCTCTTTCTCTCTGCGCTCAAACTAGCCACTTGCTAATTGGGTAAAACAACGCACACAGCAGCAGCGACACCGCTATCGACCCCGTCACCAGAAGCCGCGTCCTGCCAGGGGAGGCTCCGCCGCTCCTCTCGCCTTCCGCCGATGTCCCTCCGCCCGCGCAGGCGGACTTCTCCGCCGAAGCTATACCCTCTGCGTCCTCCGCCGTTACCATCCCCGAAGGAGTTCCGCCCTCCTCCGGAGTGACGCGCTGTGCGTACATTTCCTCAGCGAACGATGAGATCCGGGAAGAACGAATTTACGCAATGCTGTGAATTTGTCTTGATGAGCAGATGGCGTTAGGACAGAAACTTATCATCAGCCGATGATGTTCGTCTGATGTGAAGCACGAGCCCTCTTCCACCCCATGAATTCACGGTTGCCTACCGTAACTTGAATTCGCATCCAGTAGCTTGAGACGTGGTTTCGATTCGACTACACACTCCGACACCAAGTACCAGTAGTCAAGGGGGGTAAATGCAAGTTCACTGTGGCGGGGTGAGATTCTGTGCTCTTTCAAAAGGTTCGCTGTAAACCTAGAACGTTCAAGTAGGGTACAGATGAACTCTGAAGTGTGGGTTGCTGTAAACCTAAAAAGGCTGTGTGAATTAAGTTCTCCTAGGTTTTCCCAGGAGAACATGATGCCTCTCAAATTGTGATAATTAAATCTGGGTTGCCAATTCGCAGCAGCTGATTTTGGCCAGAAGAAACACACATCATTGTCTAGTATTTCAGATTGCTGCAAGATTCTACCCCCTACCAGGGCTGATGTTTCAAAAAAAACCACTCTGAGGCAGGGGAGAAAAAAATTTCGTTTAGTCTGAGGGTCATTTCCCAAGTTCTGAGTACTCTGAAATGTCAGGTTTGAACAAAACAATAGTCTGAAAAGTATTAAGTTAGAAAAAACGCATTCGAGTTGGTTAATAGCGAATATCTGTCAAGCGAGTTTGGCCTAGGGAAAACGTTGCGGAGTTGGCGAGAAGCAGGAGTAAGAGGGGGCGGGGGAAGGGGGAGGGGGGAGGGGGGCAGGGGGGAAATTGAATGTAATTCGAGAGAGGGGGAGGGGGGAGGACTGAAGTTCGGCAATTTCAGGGGCCATACTCCCTGTAGTCTCGAGTCTCAGTATCGCACAATGAAGTACTCTGAATTTTTCAGAGTTGAAAAACTAACAGGTCTGAGGCCTTCAGAGTTCAAAATACAGGAATACTGAAATTTCAGGAAAGGCAAAAAAAAAGAGTCTGAGATTTCAGACAATGACTAAAATAGTCTGATAAAATCAGCCCTGCCCTCTACCTATATTATTGCTACAATAAGTGTACACTCTGTAAAACATTAATATAAAATCCTAAGGTACACTGAGCCAATGTAATTGTGTCTAATCCTATCAACCACAGGTCCACAGCTACTCCATGGCAGCATGCCATCCATGCCCACCCCGGCATGGACTGGCAATGCATTGCACAGGCAGAGAAGAAGGCTGAGCCTTGAGCATTGCCAGGACCAAGACGTGCGGGTGCCCTACTAGGGACTGGCTCTGCTCACCCCCACCCACACCACATGACATCACTGATGGCCAGACAGCTTTGTCATGTGGTGTGGGAGGAGGGGGACAGAACCAGTCCGGTTTGGCCCGGAATCGAGTCCCCAGCCAATGCTCAAGGCTTCAACCCCTCTCGTCTCGTGCACTGCCTACCACCTGCATGGTACAAGAGACAGATATTAGTCCAGGCTCTTTAAAAACAGCAAGGATGCAGCATGCGTCAAAGCAAAATTATGAACCCAACTAAACAAAAAAGAATCAGCAAATTGACTCAGTGCGAAGTAAAGGGCAGAGACTTATCTGAAGTTAAAGAGTTGGAGGTGTTGAGCAGTGCGCAAGGACTTGGAGCTTCATGGGAGTGCAGAGAGCCCTTGAAAAGAACCTGCCACGAGGTAAATAAACAAAGTCAGTGACTGGCATCATCTTGAAAGGACAGCAAGGGTGAAAGCAAATGGGGTAAGCAGTGTGGGTAATGCGATAAAGCAACGGAAATGGCTGGGGTTGAAAACTTATCTCGCCATGGTTGACCGTTGAGGGGCGAGAGCAGGCCATGGTGCTCCCATCCCATGGATCTTAGGCTTGGTGGAGGGTTCAGCGATGCACAAGGTCTTGGCGTGTAGATGACGCTTGGAGAACCTGCCATGAGGCGAAATAAACAAGTCAGTCACTGGGGAGTTGAAGCACAAGGAAAAACGTGGAAGTTCGTGACTTAAATTCCATGGTTGTTGAGCCTTGAGATGCCTCAGCAGGCCATGGTACATTCATGGATCTTGATTCTTAGGCATGCTGAAATATCAACCTGCAAGTGGAGTAAAAAAATCCAGAGTTAGAAAGGAATAGTCAATGAAAATAAATGTGAGAAACGAAAACTGTGGTGCAAGTGTGCACTGCCTACAGAGCCAATACAAAAAAAAAAAACCTTAGGGGGACCTTTACCAACCTCAACCTTCACCTCGACCTGAACCAAGGGGGGGTGGCTCCGAGGAGTGTGGAGTGGGTGGCTGATACCTTCAACCTTCACCTGCCCTGGAGCTGCTCCTCTGTTGTACGCCACGAAGCATGGAAGGCCCTTTGAAGTCATCGCAGCAGACCCTCAGATAGAACCTGCAGGTTTGACAACAAACAAGAATTAGTAAAGGAAGGGCAATAAAGCATGCAAAACGAAAAGAAACGTGGAAAAACAGAGCCAAATACCAACCGAAAAACCTTCAGGGGGAACCTTTACCAACCTTGACCTGTACCTAACCTTAACCAGGGGGGGGCTCTGTGAAGTATGAAGGGTGGGTGATACTTTAACCTTCACTCGTGGAGCTGCTCCTCTGTCATGAAGCATGGAGAACCCCGAAGGCCTTTGCTCCTCTTGAGTCTTCGGAAATACGCCTCGCAGCCTCCATTAGAACCTGCGAGTAGAGAAAAAAACACGTAGTTAGTATACGGAATTTAAGAAAGCATGCAGAAAACGACTTTGCGAAGTGAAGAAACATGTGCTGCCCCACCACAGAGCCAGTACCAACCTGTACCAAAAAAAAAAAAAAAAAACCTCCTGGGGACCTTTACCTAACCTGTACCGAACCTTTACCAAACCTTAACCGGGGGGGAAGGCTCTGTGGTGAGTGGTGGTGCAAGGTGATACGTTTAACCTTCACCAGGACGACTCGTGGAGCTGCTCCTCTGCTCCTCTGGTCGATCGATGACACTTCAGCCACGTCGTAGCTGGCGTCGCGACGAGGCCGAGGACGCCTTGAAGAATGGAGAGCCACGAAAGCTGTTGCTCCTCTGAAAGCTTCGGAAGTACGCCTAGCAGCCTCCAATAGCACCTGCAAGTATAATAAATAACACGAAGTCAGTAAACGGAAGTGAAGAATGCAGAAGGAAATGAAGACTGTAAAGGTGAAAAAAACGCGTGCTGCCCCACCACAGAGCCAGTACCAACCAAACACCTTGGGAACCTTTACCGCACCTGTACCGAACCTGTACCAAACCTTTACCAGGGAGGAGGCTCTGTGGTGAGTGGTGTTGAAAGGTGATACTTTCAACCTTCACCGTAACAAGTCGGGGATGTCGATGTCGCTTCAGCCACGTCGTAGGTAGCGTCGCGACGAGGACGAGGAGAAAACGCAGATCGAAGTAGCTTCGCTACGTTGCAAAAACTCCCACGGTCGAAGTAATGAAGCTCCACGATCCGACCGGATGATCCCGACAAGGCTGAACGGCGTCGACGTGAGAAGATGGTGAATGGTCGAAACTGGTAGCGCGATCGAAAGCCAAGCTCGATTAGCAAAAGTGCCAGGAAGACTACAGAAACTATTTGAAAATCCCGAGAAGACGAGCCGGTGTACGAAGAGAGACTGAAGATGCGTGGAATGTCTAATTTCGGACCGTTGGGATGCGGTTTGGAATCAGTGAGCGGCTGGAATTCTCGCTTTGCTGGCCTCCAAGGTGGTCCCCACCGTGGACTACGTGGACGATTGTGGATCATAAGGAATCGCCGACAACATGAAGATCAGCTCTGATTGGACCGCCAAATGAGCCCCAACGCTTGATTGGACCGCCAACGAAAACACTATCCAAACGAAAACACTATTCAACCAGAATGTCCTCAATTTGGGACATGTATGCTGTTTCAATAGCCAGAAAAAAACGCGGGTATACACACAAATTTTGAAGGTCTAGTGACGTGGCCTAAAAAACTTCCGCTCATTCAACCGCCGTGATCCGTATTCCGAAGCGTGCTGCTAAATCGAGCCGCTCTAGTGCTTAGGAGGCGGCTGGCAGAAGAGTTGGGAGGGAAGACGAGATCTGTCTGGTTGGGTCTGACAGCAGCGGCGGTAGAGAGAAGCGATGGAGCAGCTGTAAACCCATCATCTGCCACAAGGGGAAGCTCGATCCATGGTCTAGCGAACTGGCGATGTGACATGTAACTTCTGCTGTCGGCCGTTGCGAAGTGGTTGGAAACTCGGTTTCGCCAACCCTTCTGGTTGTTCCAGAGATCGCGTTGATTGGCGACGTGGGTTGCGAAAGGTGTGGCGATTGTGAAGTAACTCGTCATTCTTTGAATGTGCGGATTTGGTTGATGGGGGACACAGGACGATGTTGGATGTTTGAAGGAAGGTGCCATCGGGTTGAACACGGTTCGAAATGTTTTAGCGAGTTTTCAGTGCGGTGAGAAGTCAGTCTCACGTATCGTCAAACGCACGTTTGCCCGTCATGCCACTCGGTAAAGTTTGGTACCCAAATAGCGGAATGCCCAGCTGCTCACTAGCACCGTATAGCACCAGACAATACCGTTGCTGTGAAAACAAGAAACAACGTCCCCCAATCCCAAGGCACCTTTCGGTATTCCCGCGAAAATCCCCAGCTTCAGCATCCCTGCGTGAGTTCCGCCTTCCCCGGGAGTGTTTCGCTGTGCGGGCTGCGCAGGGATAACAGGTGGCGTCAGGACAGTGGACAGCAGGATTTCCACATTAGTCGCTGCGGTAAGTTGCGAGTTTGCGTATAGAGGTGGACATTCTAATTCAACAAGATTCGTATGTAGCATGGAAAATGTTTAGTGATTTATCACAAACCGTGTAGGAAGGACTATCCAGAAACTAAGGTACTGAAAAATCTAGCTTTGCAGGATGATCCTCTCTGGATGGTCACTTCACGCAATAACGCGCATTAATCTGGATTTCTGACACTAGAATTTTACCCTCGACCTGCAGCAGCTCATAATGCCAGATGTGCATAATGCCTGGGTAATTTGTACTTCTCAAAGGCTTCTTGACAGTACTGCTTAAATAATTAATCGACAAAAAACACCGTTGCAAAAACACCACAAATCACTGAACAGCTCCCCCCTACCCCAAAACTTGATGAGAGCCACTTATGGGCGGGTACCGTGATGGAGGTTCCTCTCACAGCTCCCTGCCTCCGCCTAGAGCGCGGTCCACCATGGGCTTGAGCTTGCCGCGCTCATGCAGGTCCATCACCTGCTCCTTGCCCCCCACATACCGCCCACCTATGAACACCTGGTGTGGCCATCAGCACAGGGCGCAGAGGGAGCAGAGGGAGCAAGGAACAAGGTGGAACACACGAGGAGCGAGCAGAGCATATGGGAGCAGAGTCAGGTGCACTGTGGTGGATGTTCAGCAGCCAGAAATGCGGGCATGAGGGAGTGCTGGTATGTTCTTGACCTCCTACCCATGCACGTCCAGAACCTTCTCTCAGCACTCGACAGAATGTCTCCCTCACACAAGCCCAGGCGAAGCTGCCTGCCCGCCAATGCACCCCGTTTGAGCCTATGCAAAGCGGTCGGGTACTGGTGCACGGTTGAATCAAACCCACCTGAACCCTAGACCTCCTTCTGACACGCCTGCCACTAGGAGCGCATGGCCGACATGGTAAAATCAGCATGGGTCGCTGGCGCGCATACGAGCCAGGGGGCAGCTTTGGCATGACATTACTTGCACATGCGCTTCCTGGCAAGCATTCAAACTTGCATCGAGTCAACCGGCAGGCTGATTTGATGCTATGGTGATGTTTTTCATCAGTAATGTGGTCGGATGG
The DNA here is from genome assembly GCA_947470075.1 of Closterium sp. Yama58-4. Taxonomy (NCBI): domain Eukaryota; kingdom Viridiplantae; phylum Streptophyta; class Zygnematophyceae; order Desmidiales; family Closteriaceae; genus Closterium; species Closterium sp. Yama58-4. The sequence goes on from CANIUD010000780.1 coordinate 417,608, forward strand.
CATGGCATGAGCAGTCCCCGCAGCACGGTAACACGCCTCATCCCCTCTCGCATTAAACTCCCCACATTCGCGCACCGAATTCCCCATACGCGCGCACCAAATTCCCCAAATGCGCGCACCCACGCCCGTACCTGCGCGCACCAAAACCACCAACCTGCGCGCAGCGGCGCACGCACCTGCGGCATGGCGGTGGTGCCGTAGACGACCTCCGCGGCATTCTCGATGCCCGGCCCCTCCTCCGTGCCGTCAACGTTCACCGGCCAAATAGTCCCGCCCGAGTCGCCCGCAAGCCCTTCCAACAGCGCCCGCGTTCGCCGGGTATCGCGGCAGTACGATCGCCCCACCACCACGATCGGGTGCCGCGCCCCGATCTCGTTCAGCTTGCGCTTCATCTCCGCGCGCTCCTCCGCCTGTGCGGGTGTGCGGGAAGCGGCTTCGGACGTGAGAATGGCGGGGAGGGAGAGCAGCGCGAGGAGGCCGAGCGCGAGGAGATGAATGTGCGGCGCCCGCGGGCAGTCGCGATGCTTCGAGAGAGGCATGGCTGACGGTGGGGGAGATCCGGGAGTGGCGGAAGGCGGTCGCGAAATGCCCCTTATGCAGAAGCGCTGTTGTGAAGTCCGGTGTCAGACGGGTGATTCTCAAACCCAGAGAAAAGTCGAGCCGCTACAGCAGTTTCAATGGCTTCAGGATTCAGGCAAGACAAGGTCAATATCCTCATACCACACCTTGGGAACACATGCACACTCAGCAGCTCGTCCTCTCCCGTTCAAACATGACAAACTCAATACCTCGTGACCAACCTGCATCGACTGCCCCCGGAATGCACTTCCTTTGTTAGAACTGTCGGATATTCGAGACGGGTCTCACTCAGGCTTGTTCGAGACTGTCCCGCTCTCACACGCGTTTCTCTGATAGCCTCTCTGCCTTGTGCGTTACCCTGTCCACAATGAGCCTCCGTCTTCACTCTTCCTGCATCCTAGTGTAGATGCGAAAGTACCAGGAGGACGAGACAAGACTCGCAGATGAGAGTCAAGGGAGAGAAGCAGGTTGGTAGAGGAAGAGAAGGGAGGAGCGGCGCAAGTCATGGCAAGGCACGGCATGGGATGCGGAGGGGCAGCACGCACTCACATGGACATGGGGGATGGGGAGGGGCAGCAGATGCTGCTCCAACCCAACACCTCTCGTGAGGTGGTGTGCTGCAGCTTGGAAGAGGAAGAGCAGGGAGGAGCGGGGCATGGCGCAGAGGCAGGCGTGAGAGAGCAGGTGGAAGAGCAGGCTGGTGGAGAGAGGCAGGTTGGCGGGGTCGGGGAGGAGGCGAGCGAGGTGCTGCAGGGCTTGCCTGTGGGGTGTTGGGGGGAGAGCGGGAGGGCGGGAGGAGAAAGCGACAGAGAGAAGTGAAGGTGCGTATAGGAGTTAGAAAGAGCATGGCGGGAAGCGGTGGGGCACGGGGACTGATGGGCTAGGTTCTCCAAACTTAAACGTAGAATGGACACATGAGAATCTGCAGCTCCAGGCGCAGGAGAATCTGCAGCTCCAGGCGCAGGAGAATCCGCCATACATCTACTGCTGTGCAAATAAGGCATACAATCCCTATGCATGCGTACATAGTAAAATGGGAACCGTTGCTACAAGGGAAGGCAGCAGTGTCAGGAGGGGCGGCACGTGCAAGCAGTGGGTGGGGGATGCGAGTGACGGCAATGGTGAAAAGGGGAGCACGTCATCCCATTCCATCCCATCCCATCCCATCCCATCCCATCCCATCCCATCCCGTCCCTCCCCCACCATCAATGACATACAATGAGAGCACGTGCAGGCAGGGCGGCCAGTGCTGCAGGAAGTGCTGCAGGCGGGGAGGGGAGGGGAGGCGAGGGTGGGAGGGGGGGAGGGGGTTGGATGACAAGAGCGGGGTGAGAAGAAGAGGGTGGTGGGGGGGGGGGTTTGAAAAGAGGGGGGGAAGGAGGGGGTGAGAATCGGGGGTCGGGTGAAAAGGAGGTAGGGAGGAAGGCGGGGGGTGAATTGCAAGGACTAATGCAGCACTGTTGAGCGGCAGATGAAAAGCAAGGAGGAAGGTCATCTCCTGCGCTCCCAGATTAGATCCCACCATCTCCTCTATCCCCCCACTCCCGCACCCCTTCACTGCCCCTGCCCCGCACTGCCCCACCCCCCCACTGCCGCACCCCCCCACTCTCCCCACGCACTACCTGCGGAGCGCACGAGCAGCAGGTAACAAGGCGCGGGCTGCGTGCTGTTGACTGTTTTCCAATGCGCACTCGAAGCCTCGCGCGTGTGGAGAACTAGCGGCGTCGAAGCAATCTCCCGCGCGTGTGAATGAAGGTCACCAAGGCCGTATCCCGTCAAGAGAGGCTAAGAGGTTGAGCCGGTAAGTGCGTCAAGTGCATCATATGCAACTAGGTCAGGCGCGGAACCGTGGATATGGGAGGTAAGCATGGCATGAAGCTGGAAATGGGTGACAACGGCACACACGACGGCGCTCCCGATCTCTCTTTCTCGCTCTATCTCCTCTTTCGTGACGGTTAATCCCCACTGCGCGGAACTCGCGACGAGGACAGACAAGCCCTTCGTTAACAACGCCGCGTGATTCAAGGCTGGCAGAAACCCGAAATGCACGGCTCCGATTGCACCACCGATCGAGCTCGCCCAGGCAGATTCTCTCGTCTCGAACGCGCAGATCCTACAACACCCGCGGAGCAGCAGGCAATGGCTGCTTGTACCATCCGAACTCGCCATGGTATCGCTGCGATGTGACAGCAGCTTCGATTTCCGACTTTTCGGCTTCAAATTAATCGACGCGACGCAAGCGGAGCCGACATCTGCTTTCACGTTCTCGCTGGCTGGGTGGGGATGAAGATTTCTGCTCGAGAGATGTGACGGACATGAATTCGCACAAACTTCGAGGCCGTCCGCGTGAGCTCTGGAGCCTAAGTATCCACTTCAATGCGGTGACATGCGATTTCGTACTTTTCTAAACTGCTGTTTGGCAATGCCAGATGTCTCTGAAACGTGATGTTTTAGGCCAGATAAACACATAAACATGTTGATTTCTAGTGGGCCCACGATATCAGGGCAAAACATCCTGATTACCCTGATTTCAGGATGGTGTTTTAAGTTTGCCCTGGAATTTCAGAATGACGCTGAAATTTACCCTGCGACCTCAGGATGATCCATGTGTTTTGCCCTGAAATTTCAGAATGGCAGTGAAATTTTGCCCTGAAGCGTTAGGGTGAATGTAGAGGGATGCCCTGACTCGTGGGAAGGGGAGAAGGGGTGGAAGGGGAGAGGGAGAGAGGGGAGGAAGGAGGCTGGGGGTGTGTGTGCTAGTAGTTCTGTCCCCACCCCTCCCCCACCAATGTTTTTGCTCAGCCAGCAGTGAAACCAGTGAGCAACCTGCTCCTTTCGTGCCTTCCCCTCCATCCTCTCCAGTGCCTTGTAATTTTTGCCCTGAATCATCCGGATGAATTTTTGCTGGTGCCCTGAAATTTCAGGATGGCCAGGGAATTTTGCCCTGGAAAATCAGGGCATTTCAGAATTTTTTCAAAAGTTACCCTGAGGGCTCAGGGTGCCCTAAATCCTAGCACAGGCCCTGTTCTAGTGCATACTTGTAGAGAGACATTCTACGCTCTATCTAGGGTAGTATCACTATACTAGTGTACATTCTGTATAACAATTGTAAAATATTTCAGAGATACACTCAGCCAATGCGATTCTATCTACCGTACAAGTAATCTTAACGGCCAAAGGTCAACAGCCAATGAGTGGCAGGCAGCATGCCATCCATGCCCACCCCGGCATGGACTGGCAGTGCAATGCACAGGCAGAGAGGAAGGTTGGGCCTTGAGCATTGCCCTACTAGGGACTGGCTCTGCTCACCCCCGCCCACACCACATGACATCACTGCTGGCCAGACAGCTTTGTCATGTGGTGTGGGAGGAGGGGGACAGAACCAGTCCGGTTTGGCCCGGAATCGAGTCCCCAGCCAATGCTCAAGGCTTCAACCCCTCTCGTGCGCTGCCTTCCACCTGCATGGTACAAGAGAAAAATATTAGTCCATGCTCTTTAAGAGAAAGGATGCAGCATGTGTCAAAGAAAAATGATGAACACAACTAGGTTATTGAAAAAAGATTCAGCGAATCGACTCGGAGCAAAGTAAAGGGCAGAGACTTATCTGAAGTTAAAGCGTTGGAGGTGTCGAGCAGTGCGCCAGGACTTGGAGCTTCATGGGCGTGCAGAGAGCCCTTGGAGAGAACCTGCCATGAGGAAAATAAATAAAGTCAGTGACCGGGATCATCTTGAAGCAACAACTTGAATAAAGCGAAGCAATCAGCAAACTAAGCAAGCGGTGAAGACAAGGGTAGGCAACTTATCTCTCCATGCTTGACCAATGAGGCGCCTCAGCAGACCATGGTGCTCCCATGGATGTTGGACATGCTGAAGGTCCCTTGGTTGAGCAAACTGCCACATAGTAAAAATAAAACCGAATTAGTAAATCGAGTAACTTCAGAATCATTTAAAGACAGAAAGCAAGAGTTGAGGAAAAAAGCCCAGAGAGACGGGACTTACAGCTGGGTGAGAGAGAGGAGGCGCCTGCCAGTGGTGTCGGCAGGTACGTTCACCCCGCCTTGGAGCTTAGCAGTGTGGCACAAGCGCCTTGAATAGAACCTGCAAGTATGAACAAGCGAATGTTAGTAAACTGAATGAACAAAAGATGCAAAAACGGAACTCAATGTATACTTACCACACCACCACAGAGCCAGTTACCAACCAAAGGACCTGCACCACACCTACCTCACCTGTACCACACCTACCTCACCTGTACCACACCTGAACCGGGGGGAGTGGCTCTGTGGGGTTGATACTCAACCTTCACCGTGGAGCTGACCTTTGCTGCAGGACCTTGGAAGGTTGATAAAGGCGGTTGCTCCTTCAAGAGCCTCCATACAAACCTGCAAGTATAAAAGAAAACAGAAGTTAGTAAACGGAATCATGAAAAGCAAGAAAAAAGCTTGCAAAAGCGGAAGAAACGTGTGCTGGTGCTTCCACAGAACCACAGAGGAGGTACCAATAAAAAAAACACCTTAAGGGGACCTGTACCTTACCTTTACCTTACCTGCACCACACCTGGACCAGGGAGGGGGGGGGGGGTGGTTCTGTGGAGTGTGGAGGGTGAGGTTGATACTTTTAACCTTCACCTTCACCAGCCGTGGAGCTGCTCCTCCGTTTCCGTCCATGAAGCATGGAGAACCCCGAAGGCGGTTGCTTCTCTTGAAACTTCGAAAATACGCCTCGCAGCCCCCATTAGAACCTGCAAGTGTAGAAAAAGACACATAGTTAGTATACGGAATTGAAAAAAGCATGCAGAAAACGACACTGCGAAGTGAAGAAAGCTGTGCTGCCCCACCACAGAGCCAGTACCAACCTGTACCGAAAAAAAAAAACCTTCTAAGGGCCTTTACCTAACCTGTACCGAACCTTTACCAAACCTTAACCGGGGGGGGAGGCTCTGTGGTGAGTGGTGGTGCAAGGTGATATGTTTAACCTTCACCAGGACGACTCGTGGAGCTGCTCCTCTGCTCCTCTGGTCGATCGATGACACTTCAGCCACGTCGTAGATGGCATCGCGACGACGCCTTGAAGAATGGAGAGCCACGAAAGCTGTTGTTCCCTTGAAAGCTTCGGATGTACGCCTAGCAGCCTCCAAGAGCACCTGCAAGTATAATAAAAAACATGAAGTCAGTAAACGGAAGTGAAGAAAGCAAAAGGCAATGAAGAGTGAACGTGAAAGAAACACGTGCTGCCCCACCACAGAGCCAGTACCAACCAAACACCTTGGGAACCTTTACCGCACCTGTACCGAACCTGTACCAAACCTTTACCAGGGAGGAGGCTCTGTGGTGAGTGGTGGTGAAAGGTGATACTTTCAACCTTCACCGTAACAAGTCGGGGATGTCGATGTCGCTTCAGCCACGTCGTAGGTAGCGTCGCGACGAGGACGAGGAGAAAACGCAGATCGACGTAGCTTCGCTACGTTGCAAAAACTCCCACGGTCGAAGAAATGAAGCTCCACGATCCGACCGTACGATCCCGGCAAGGCTGAACGGCGTCGACGTGAGAAGATGGTGAATGGTCGAAACTGGTAGCGCGATCGAAAGCCAAGCTCGATTAGCAAAAGTGCCAGGAAGACTACAGAAACTATTTGAAAATCCCGAGAAGACGAGCCGGTGTACGAAGAGAGACTGAAGATGCGTGGAATGTCTAATTTCGGACCGTTGGGATGCGGTTTGGAATCAGTGAGCGGCTGGAATTCTCGCTTTGCTGGCTGCGAAGGGCGGTCCCAAACATGCCACCGTGGACTACGTGGACGATTGTGGATCATAAGGAATCGCCGAAAACATGAAGATCAGCTCTGATTGGACCGCCAAATGAGCCCCAACGCTTGATTGGACCGTCAACAAAAACACTATCCAAACGAAAACACTATCCAACCAGAATGTCCTCAATTTGGGACATGTATGCTGTTTCAATAGCCAGAAAAAAACGCGGGTATACACACAAATTTTGAAGGTCTAGTGACGTGGCCTAAAAAACTTCCGCTCATTCAACCGCCGTGATCCGTATTCCGAAGCGTGCTGCTAAATCGAGCCGCTCTAGTGCTTAGGAGGCGGCTGGCAGAAGAGTTGGGAGGGAAGACGAGATCTGTCTGGTTGGGTCTGACAGCAGCGGCGGTAGAGAGAAGCGATGGAGCAGCTGTAAACCCATCATCTGCCACAAGGGGAAGCTCGATCCATGGTCTAGCGAACTGGCGATGTGACATGTAACTTCTGCTGTCGGCCGTTGCGAAGTGGTTGGAAACTCGGTTTCGCCAACCCTTCTGGTTGTTCCAGAGATCGCGTTGATTGGCGACGTGGGTTGCGAAAGGTGTGGCGATTGTGAAGTAACTCGTCATTCTTTGAATGTGCGGATTTGGTTGATGGGGGACACAGGACGATGTTGGATGTTTGAAGGAAGGTGCCATCGGGTTGAACACGGTTCGAAATGTTTTAGCGAGTTTTCAGTGCGGTGAGAAGTCAGTCTCACATATCGTCAAACGCACGTTTGCCCGTCATGCCACTCGGTAAAGTTTGGTACCCAAATAGCGGAATGCCCAGCTGCTCACTAGCACCGTATAGCACCAGACAATACCGTTGCTGTGAAAACAAGAAACAACGTCCCCCAATCCCAAGGCACCTTTCGGTATTCCCGCGAAAATCCCCAGCTTCAGCATCCCTGCGTGAGTTCCGCCTTCCCCGGGAGTGTTTCGCTGTGCGGGCTGCGCAGGGATAACAGGTGGCGTCAGGACAGTGGACAGCAGGATTTCCACATTAGTCGCTGCGGTAAGTTGCGAGTTTGCGTATAGAGGTGGACATTCTAATTCAACAAGATTCGTATGTAGCATGGAAAATGTTTAGTGATTTATCACAAACCGTGTAGGAAGGACTATCCAGAAACTAAGGTACTGAAAAATCTAGCTTTGCAGGATGATCCTCTCTGGATGGTCACTTCACGCAATAACGCGCATTAATCTGGATTTCTGACACTAGAATTTTACCCTCGACCTGCAGCAGCTCATAATGCCAGATGTGCATAATGCCTGGGTAATTTGTACTTCTCAAAGGCTTCTTGACAGTACTGCTTAAATAATTAATCGACAAAAAACACCGTTGCAAAAACACCACAAATCACTGAACAGCTCCCCCCTACCCCAAAACTTGATGAGAGCCACTTATGGGCGGGTACCGTGATGGAGGTTCCTCTCACAGCTCCCTGCCTCCGCCTAGAGCGCGGTCCACCATGGGCTTGAGCTTGCCGCGCTCATGCAGGTCCATCACCTGCTCCTTGCCCCCCACATACCGCCCACCTATGAACACCTGGTGTGGCCATCAGCACAGGGCGCAGAGGGAGCAGAGGGAGCAAGGAACAAGGTGGAACACACGAGGAGCGAGCAGAGCATATGGGAGCAGAGTCAGGTGCACTGTGGTGGATGTTCAGCAGCCAGAAATGCGGGCATGAGGGAGTGCTGGTATGTTCTTGACCTCCTACCCATGCACGTCCAGAACCTTCTCTCAGCACTCGACAGAATGTCTCCCTCACACAAGCCCAGGCGAAGCTGCCTGCCCGCCAATGCACCCCGTTTGAGCCTATGCAAAGCGGTCGGGTACTGGTGCACGGTTGAATCAAACCCACCTGAACCCTAGACCTCCTTCTGACACGCCTGCCAGTAGGAGCGCATGGCCGACATGGTAAAATCAGCATGGGTCGCTGGCGCGCATACGAGCCAGGGGGCAGCTTTGGCATGGCATTGCTTGCACATGCGCTTCCTGGCAAGCATTCAAACTTGCATCGAGTCAACCGGCATGCTGATTTGATGCTATGTTGATGTTTTTCATCAGTAATGCGGTCGAATGGCATGGAATAAGCAGCCCCCGCAGCACGGTAACACGCCTCGTCCCCTCTCGCATTAAACTCGCCACGCACCGAATTCCCCATACGCGAGCACCAAATTCCCCACATGCGCGCACCCACGCCCGTACCTGCGCGTACCAAAACCACCAACCTGCGCGCAGCGGCGCACGCACCTGCGGCATGGCGGTGGTGCCGTAGACGACCTCCGCGGCATTCTCGATGCCCGGCCCCTCCTCCGTGCCGTCAACGTTCACCGGCCAAATAGTCCCGCCCGAGTCGCCCGCAAGCCCTTCCAACAGCGCCCGCGTTCGCCGGGTATCGCGGCAGTACGATCGCCCCACCACCACGATCGGGTGCCGCGCCCCGATCTCGTTCAGCTTGCGCTTCATCTCCGCGCGCTCCTCCGCCTGTGCGGGTGTGCGGGAAGCGGCTTCGGACGTGAGAATGGCGGGGAGGGAGAGCAGCGCGAGGAGGCCGAACGCGAGGAGATGAATGTGCGGCGCCCGCGGGCAGTCGCGATGCTTCGAGAGAGGCATGGCTGACGGTGGGGGAGATCCGGGAGTGGCGGAAGGCGGTCGCGAAATGCGGTGGCGGAAGGCGGTCGCGAAGCGCGGTGGCGGAAGGCGGTGGCGGAAAGCGGTCGCAAAATGCGGTAGCGGGAGGACGAGGGGAAGACGGTGAGAGGAGAGGAACTGGCTGCGCAGACCAGCGTTCCAGGCAAATGCTGGTGGAACACAACAGAGTGCAACGGAATGTGGGATGCGCAAGGCAGGCTTGCGAGAAAACAAGCTCACGAACAGTTGGGGAAGGCTGCCATGTAAAGTGGGGAGGAGGTGGAAAATCTGTTCAGATTGTGAAGTTGGTGGTGTGCGCGCGCTGCTTCTAGAAAGCTTGTCACGTGCTTTCGTAATCGACACGCTAGTGGGCAGTCGCAAATGCCATCCGACAAGATTGTACAGAAATCTTGACCGTTTATCTTGACAGCTGTCTGTGTTGTACGCGATGCAAGCTGGATTCGTATCCATGCCAACCCAAACCATACACGCAAAATGAGAGTTTCTTACGGTATGATACACATATGGTTTCAGCCACTAATATTTTCAAGGTCCTGACTAGATGCATATGCATGCATGTGTCCCACATGTCTAAATCTTCCTGAAACAAACATAATTCACATTGAGGCAACATAATTCGCTAGTGTGTAAAGCTTCTCGCCAAAACAAACAAGCAGACACAAAATAGTAAGAACCACAAGTCAGGCACGCAGTCACACTACTCAATGTGCTGCGGAGGCATACAGCCCCAGTCAAGAGCCATCACACCCCCAGCCCCACAGCGAACAGCATTGCTGCCACCGTCCTGATCCTCCCCTTCCAGGGACAGCAATCCGCGGTTGTGCTTGTGAAGGTCAGCCCCTTCCCACCAGGTAACCTTTCTTATTCTTCCTGTGTTCTCCTTTCCCTTTCCGGCACGACCGCTGCTCACACCCTTGCCTCCTCCATTCCACAACCACATGTCCCCGAGAAAGTCCAGGCTCATGCTGCTTCGCATCCCGCTGCCACTCCTGCTCCCGTGCTTTCCACTTCCCCCACGGCCATTCCTCAAGCTGCATACACACACATTGGTGAGTGGCGCACCAAACAGGTCCACCACTGCTGCCAGTGCCCTCTGCTGCTTGTCGCACTCATGGCACCCGTCAACCCTCGCACCCGCCTCCTCCTGCTCCTGGTACCGGTGATGCCCCAGCTCTTTCCCCTCCACTTCCTCCACCTCATTCTCACCCACAGTCCACTTGTACTGGGGAGCCCACTGAATCGCATCATCTGTGCTGCCCTCCTCCCCATCCATCACCCCGTTTTCAACAATCTCTCTGCACTTGGTCGCTGCCCTTGCCCCATCCAAGCCAAGCCCTGTCCGTGAAAGTGCACTTCCAGCCTTTTCGCACTCGCCACGTGGTGAGGCAACATCGGAGGGCAAAAAGGAGGGCGTGGAGGAGGAAGTGACGAGGCGATATGAACGAGACTTGGTCGCAGCACCACTGTTCACCTTACCCGCCACTTCACTCAAGGCCAACCCCACTCCCTCCTGCTCCTCCTCTCCCTCCCCCGACATCTGGCCCTGCTCAGCCCCCAGCCATCCTCCATCCACAGAAGCCACAGCAGCAGCAGTCTCAGCAGCAGACGAGGCGGAGGTGGCAGCATTGGAGTCAGCAGAAGCGATGATGGAGAGGGCAGCGAGGTCGGTGCGGCAGCGGTGGAAGATGGAGTCATAGAGCACGTCAAAGCGCACGCCTGCTCGCTGCCTGCTGATGATGAACAGAATGTGATCCGCCTCAAGCAGGGAGAAATACCTGCGGAGACACAGTGCAGCACAGCACAGCACAGCATGGACATATCACATTAGACCACGCCGCAACACACCAACACATACGTGCATGTATTCTAACAGCAGAGCACATGAGCGAGGGAAGGGAGGCTGCAGGGGGGTAAAGCAGCAGGAGGCGTCTGAGCGAGTGTGTGAAGGAGCATTTGCAGGGGGTGAGAGGGAAAGGGGCACTTACCAGATGCCTGGCTTGTATGGTGGGGTGCCCTGCGAGGGTTGGATGCGGGGGAGGGGCGAGTGCGGCTGTGGCGTGGGGAAGCGCGGGTAGAGCATGGAGATGGTGTTGAGCGCACCGTCATTGTGCCACCAGTCCTTGTCGCTGGATCAAGGCGAGGGGCAACGAGGGAATAAGGAGAAATGGGTAATGGGATGAACGAAGAGAGGACGGTCAGGTGAGTGAACAAGGTAAAGGAAGATTGGTGAGCAAGGAGGGTTGAAAGAAAGGGCATCAAGGTCCTTCAATGCGTCAAACCGTGAAAGGGTGGGAGCAGGATGAGAGGTGGGGGACGGGGACCTACCGATAATTGGGGTAGGGTTTAGGTGCGTGTTTAGGGAGGCGCCATAGGCAGAGCTGCAGCGAGCGGAGGGTGAAGATGGGGTGGATGGAGAGAGCCGCGGGCACCACCCACCCCATCAGATTGCGCGTCTTCACTGTCGCATAGCTGTGCGCGCAGAGAGGGGGGGGAAGGGGGTGGGGGAAGAATGGGGAGAAGGGAGGAGGGGGGAAGCAGGAGGGATGGAGGAGGGAAGGCTGAGGAGTTGGATAAAAAAGCCGAGAAGGGGAGACCAAGGGGAAGGCAGGTCAGACACTAGCTCAGGCACTAGCTCAGGCACTAGCTCAGGCACTAGCTCAGGCACTAGCTCAGGCACTAGCTCAGGCACTAGCTCAGGGAAGTATTGGCAAGGCTGCAACTCCCACGAGCCCTTGTGCTCTGAGCCTGACTGACCTGAAGTAGTAGGTGTTGGGATGCGTCTGCAGCTTCTTGTTGAGCTCCATGCTGTGGTGCAGACTCAGGTCCGGCAGCACCCAGTCGCCCGATGCAAACGGCCCCGTCTTTCCCGCCAGCGCCTTCACAAGCCCCCAGAGGCCCACGCGGCGCCAGGAGAGGGGGAAGTGGTCGAAGCCGAAGGAGTAGAAGGCTTTAAGCGGCGCGATGTCGAGCCACTCGAAGATGATGGAGCCGATTCGCAGCACCTGCAGCAGGCACATAGGGCGCACCGTCACTCCGTCGCGCACGCTGCGTTGGCGAGGGTGGATGGGCGAGGAGAGGGGATGAGGTGCGAAAAGGGGGAGGGGAGGGAGGAAGGGGGAGAAAAGATCTTAGTGGATTGGCGAGGTAAAGAGTGTGGGGGAAGATGGAGGGTGCGTGGCGTTGATGCAACGGACGAGAACATTGGAATCCCAAAACGAAAAAGATAAGAAAATCAATCACTGAAGGTAAAACACGAGGAGCAAGTTAGACGCTGGAGCAGGGCGGTGAGCAGCGCGGCGAGGAATGGAAGAGCAGCGCGTACGAGAGGCCGTCGATGTAGACGCGCGTGGTGCCATTGAGCGCGCCGGACAGCGACGTGATGGACGCCACCCAGTCCGCACTCGTGTCATCATGCCCCTCGAACTCCTGTTCGCGCCACACAGAGACAAATGAATCACACACAGACCTTGCTTGCTACACGCACCCCGGCATGGCAGAGGACGGACGCGCGCGATGCGGAGCACAGGAGATGTGGCAACTGTTATACTTTTGACCTAGCAAGCCCGAGTCACTCACAACCCAGCTTCCTCACCCTCGTGCTTTAGATTCCACTTTCCATCTCAGCCCATCTTCTCCCAACCCGAAGCCATGCTCCCTGAAGCCAAGCCCAAGCCTCTCACCCCGCGCGCTTTCCCCCCATCTCAACCAAACTTCCCCTCCCCTGACCCCCTCCGCCTGCGCGCACCTTGTTGTGCAGCATGTGCTGCAGCATCCTGGCGGCCTGCACGCCCGACGAGTGCGCCACCAGGTGTATCGGGTGCTGCGCGTCCCACAGCGGGTGCTTGCCTGCCAGCCAGCCACGCGCACACACAACGCGCACGCACGCCAAAGACATTCTCGTGTTTCGTGGCGCATAGAGAGGAATACGAGGAAGGAAGAAAAGCGCGAGAAGAAAAGACGCGGAAGGAGGGGAGCAGGGGGGAAGCAGGGGAACGGGGAGGCGGGTGGGAATCGGAAGCATGAGGTGCGCGAAAATTCCACAAATGCACATGTCCAACTTTCAAGCCACTGATACCACTTACCTTGCGCGTATGTCTTGCCAAAGCGATCGTGGCCAGCCGCGGCGCTGTGCTCGGCGCCATAGTCGACCGTGCCGCCCTTGAGGTAGTAAAAGAGGTCCCTGGCCCTGTCGTGAATGCTCGTGAGCGACCCCAGGTCCGGTACCAGCACCTTGTCGTGCCGGTACTCCGCGCCGCCGAAATACGAAATGCCGCCGAATTTCTGCGAGAGGCTCAGTGGCAATGGTTGGGTTGAGCAAGGGGGGCGGGGAGGGGTTGAATAGTGGATCGAGCGACAGGGGAGGGACGAAACGACTGACTGAGCATGTGACTTGAATCGCGTGAGTGTGAGGCTTTCATTTGTTTGCAGCACAAAGGCACACGACTTCCCAGCACACACTGTTGAAGCACACGGGAAAAGCTGACACCCAACTCACACTTGGGCCCAAAGTATCGCTTACCCCGTGGCCGAACCCGAAGATTCCATGAACCAGCACGATGGGCGTGACAGCGTCCGGCGAGCACGGCGACGCAACTCCATCCGCAGCGTCCGCGCTCCTCCCGTTGACCGCGCTCCCTTTCCGACCGACGCCTGCACCCGCAGTAGCATTTCGGGACGTCTCGACAGCAGAAGCCGATTTGGTGTAGCGGCTGCGGAACGTCGCGGTCAGCCGCTTCCGCCATCGCAACTGCTGCCGCCTCTTCTGCTCCTGCTGCTCCCCTTGCGACAGCGGAATGTCGGTCTGCAGACAGCCTTCCGGTCCCATTCGCTCCTGCGACTCCACCAGCCATTCGACGCCTTCAGAAGCAGGTAGATCTGCGGCGCTCTCATTCGCAGCAGCATCTGCAGCAGCAGCAGAGGGAGGACCACTGGGATGGACGCCACTGCACGATGCATGATGAGATCTGACCGATTCGTGCGTATGGTCACTAAACCATCCGCCGCTGCTGCTGCTGTTGGGCCTTGAAGGAAGCGGGTAAGCAGACGCCTTGCATGCCTTGGCATACAGGCGGCACGGGGAGGTGCAGCAGGTCCATCCGGCCTTGAGCAGCTTGAGGAAGACTCGGGGGAAAAATGACGCGTCGGTGACGGTGGATGAGACGGCGGCGATAAGGTCGGTGAGCAGAGCCCAGTACACCATGCACGCGGCGTACGTGACGTGGATCACGGTACTGATACACACCTCGGCCAGGCACCACGCGCGCCATACCACCCGACCAGCCTTCGTCTCTCGCAGTCTCCACATGGTTGGTGGTGCTGTGAGGCAGTCCTGCTGTTAGTCCCAAGCTGCGGCTTGCTTGTTCAGCAGCACCCGGGATGCTCACATAGAAAAGTCGTCCATGGCAAGCGGTTTTAACGAAATGCCAGATCTGGGAAAAAAAGGATGGTACGGACTGCCTGCCCTAGCTCACCACTCTGATCTGGTCAGGCAGTGGCCGTAGCACGTTCAAAGGAGAGAGTGACCCGTAGTAGTCACCCGAGTCATCTATTGACAACAAATGCTGACAGGGGATTGGCACGACCACAACGATTCAAGGCAAATGTCACGCTGTCTGAAAAACGTCCAAGTACACGTTTACAGAGACTCCATGCACAAGCCAGCGGGTGCCTGACTGCTGCTGCGGACAGATTTGACAAACGCGGGAGGGAAGCCGACGTTTGGAATGAAGGCTGTCGCGATCGCGGTGGGTCAAAGGGGAAGGGCAAGCCCTTTGACGGTGGTTGGTCAGGTGAGCGGGAATAGAGGATGGGGGAGACGGGAAGAGGGGAAACAGTTCAGCCTGGAGAAGTACAGTGCTTCCCTGGCTGTCGCGGATCTGCCTCGGTCCTGACGACAGCCATCAACAAGCGCTGTGGTGACATTTTGTTTTAGCATGCGTTGCAGAGTGGGCAACTCCGCCAAAATAAGCGAATCATTGTTTCCCAAAACATTATTTAAATAACATAAAATATCTAGTGGCAGAGTGAGTTTTGGTGTTTTTTGTGCCATTGATTTTGTTTCTGTGTAGCCCTTTGATTTGCCTGTCCTTGAGATTTCCGCCACATGTGGTTGGCGGTGGTTCTGGGGGGAATCCAGGTTGTGCGTTCTAACCAACCAGATCAGGCTATGGAGTTGAGGAGGTGTTTGGGGGGAACGACTTCAACATTGCGGAATCCGCCTGCGCGAGTCGCCCTCGTCGTCATCACCTGGAGAGTCTGCGCGCAGGTTCCAAGACTGGGCAGGTCAGTGGCCAGCGGGAGGTGCGCCATTGATTTAATCAGCCGACTCACCCAATCAGCAATCAAGATTTGACGAAGCTTGGTCATCTGCCCTTGGCGGTGCTGACAAGAGCAGGGAAGGGATGGTGCGGCTTCTGGAAGCGCTGGCGCACACACAGCAAGCAAACGAAAAAGATGTTGATGTTCGCCTGAGATTTGAATTCGTGTGGATAATGACGACAACCAGGCCTCCAGTTTCCATCGCATGGGATCTGCATCCACGGCGGACAGTTATCGAGATGTCTGCTTTCCACTTTCACACAACCCATACACTGATATTTTGTGATAATTATGTAGTATGATATAGTGTATTATAAGCTTGTTGAGCAACCTCAAAATTGATTGCCGTGCTATTTATTGCCAGGATTTCAGGATAGAATAGGGAGCTGCATATCACCGCATCATAGATTTTATAAGAAAAACGGGCAACTTCAACTCCCAAACCAAGCCCAGAAACACCTCTGCATAAGATACCAAGAAGGGTGGTTGTGTGATTGCTTTTATTAGCTGTTTACAACCCTTTGGATAGGAGTGAAGCATGTAGATGGGAGACAACAGTAGGCAAAGGGAGACGCGAATGGGGGGTACCCACTCTTCCTCCTACCATCTTCCCCCGATTCCCTCCCTCCTTTTTCTCTTCCCACTCCCACTCAATTTACTTGTGTGATTGTGCTACTTTGTAACTGTTTTACCTTGGAATGCACCCATCTGTTTTACCTTGGAATGCACCCATGTCAATGGCGCAGGTTGGTTGCATAAACCAGTCTAAACCAATCCTACCCCACCCGAACCCACCTCGCACCAAGCCGTTCATACTCGCTCTTCCGTCATTAGGGCGGGGGCAGCGCGTTCATTTTCGCCACTTTTCCAAAATTTGGACGCCCGTCGAATCTGGAAGATACTCTAGCATTTTTGTACCGCGCTTAGTTTGTGTCCCGGGTGGAACACGCGCGTCCAAAATTGCGCACAGGTCTTGCCACACTTTTGCCTAACCGCCCACCCAATGAGGTAACCCTGTGCGACAGAGTTCTGGTTGTGTTTGTGAACCCCTGAATTTGCGAGGGTCGTACGCGCTTGACGAAGTCGTGACGCGGTTTCGCTGACCTGCACACAAGCATTCTCGAATGATGCGCGGGTTGTTCGCGGCCGTCGTGGGTACGTGTTTTGTTCGGTTGACGGCACGGAAAACAGCCACCGTTCATCCACTGTATGTTCTGTCGTGTCCACATGTTACCCTAAATCAGGGTTACAAACCGCTGAATCTGGTAACTGTTTCGGGCTAAGCCAGGAAAATGAACGCGCTGCCCCCGCCCTTAGGCCTGCCACTATCCCACCTCAACCTCCATCCCTTCTGACCTAGATTTCTAATAACAGCAAATCCTTGCTGCGCGTCCTCCGCACGTGGTACATAGAACTTGGTAGTAAAACACTGGTTGTCCCTGATTTTACTTTCGTTAGATAATGCCACCCGACCGCATGTAGTCGCATGCGGTGTTCCTCTCAACCTGTATTCGTCCCGCGTAATGGGGTCGTTATTACAATCTTATTCCTTGATATTAAGGTTGTTCCGTTCACGATGCCGTTCCATGCGCTCGTCATTCGTTAGGGTAACGGCTTGTTTCTTCGATCGCTTGTGACGAACCGCACAAATGACACCCGCCGAGTCGTCGCTTCGTCGAGCGACCATTTCCGTGACTTTGATCTGCGACAGCTCTCACTAAAAAAACCCGTCTTTCCAACAGCTACCTGCACGTAGGCTCCGGACCGCGCATCGAAAGAAGCAGCGGGAAGCAGGCGTTTAGAGCGGAGCTGGTAGAAGCAGAAGGGTAAAGCATCCGTGCGGTCGAGTGCGTGAGGGTGTTTTGAGTCGCGTGAAATTTGTTGGCAAGAGGCCGTGGCGCCATGGGGAACTGCGTGACGGTGGAGGAGATTCCGTTGAGTCCCACCAGCGGTAGCGGGCGCAAGGTGACTAACGGCAGCGGGGACGTGAGCAGGCGCAGCGGCAACGGCAGCGGGGATGTGGGGAGGCGCAGCGGCAGCGGCGCGGCGGGGACAGCAGCGGCAGCGGCCGCAGTGGCGGCAGAGTCGGGCAAGCAGGAAAGCGGAAAAGGGGTTTTCTCAGGCACGCGGTTCTCGCGACTGCGCTCGTCTGCATCGAAAAAAGGTGCTGCCATTGCCAGTTCGCTTACTGCGCCATGCGAGCGTACGCGTGCTTGCCTTCTCCGCAGCAGCTGCGCGTCTCTGCGCGTCTCTCACCTTCTTCTCTTGTCTTTGCTGTCTCATGCCGATTCTCAACCCACGTGCCTCCGGTTGTTTTCCATGGGCTCCCCGGTGCGCTCCAACGCCCTTAACTCCCTTCTCCCTCTTCGGCTCCCTCTCCCGCCCTCCCTTTGCCTCTCTTCCGCACTCATTCCCGCATCTTTCGCCCTCGCTCCCCCTCTTGTCCATCTCCAACCTCTTCCATCACCGCCGCTCCAGGCAGCGCCTCGTCAGCACCGGCCGCCGCCGTGCGGCAGATCGAGAGCGCGGGGGAGGCGCAGGCGGCAGCGGTGGACAGCCTGGGGGCGGCGGCGTCAGTGTCAGCGCCCGCCCCCGCGGCGGACGCGGGCAGCAGAGTCACGTCCGCGCGCGCGCAGAGTAGCTCCGCTGCCGCCAGAGGTACGGATTCAGTAGTGAGGTGAGGCGCACAGGTGCGGGGACAGAGAGGAGGGGAGGAAAACGCGGCAGCGCCGCTTGATCGTTTGCTCATCAATGCCACGTGGCTTGCTTCCGTGCACCCCATCGCGTCATGCACTCCCTCGCTTCTTTCCCCTTCACCCCCCTATCTGCGACTGACAGTTGACAACGAATCGTCCCACGCCACGTCAGCAGCGCGCAGGGAGCGGGACAAGGGCGTGGAGCCGCCCAAGATCCCCGCGCACCCCCTCGCGCTCCCGCCCAACGAGCCGCTGCCGCAGCAACCAGTGTCGCCTCAACCCGCGTCAAGGGGAGAGGGCGCAAACGGAGGGGCGGCCGCGGGCGTGGGGAGAGGCACCAGCGCAGAGGCAGCCGCGCTGGCAGGGGCAGGCGCGGCCCCGTCGCCCGCGGAACTGGCGGGCGTGGGGCGGGACACGAGCCTGACAGCGTTCACGTATGAGGAGCTGCGCGCGGCCACGGGGAAGTTCCGCGCGGATGCGCGCCTGGGGGAGGGCGGGTTTGGGGCGGTGTACCGCGGGAGGGTGCGGCCGAGGCCAGGGTGTGAGCCCATCGACGTGGCTGTGAAGACGCTCAACCAGGAGGGCCTGCAGGGCCACCAGGAGTGGCTGGTACGCCCGTGTGCCTTGTGTGTTGTTTGTTTGCTTGTTTTTTATTGTTGGTGTGTGGTATGATGCATGATGCTATGGGGATGTCGCCGTCTGTGAGTGTGAGATGATGTCTCCTGCACTGTACATCTCCGTCCTCTTTCCATGCCATGCCAGTTGCTGCTCTACCACGAGTGGAACGTTTTAGTCAATTGACATGCATGCTGCCTTCCCTCCCTCCCTCCCTCCCTCCCTCCCTCCCTCCCTCCCTCCCTCCCTCCCTCCCTCCCTCCCTCCCTCCCTCCCTCCCTCCCTCCCTCCCTCCCTCCCTCCCTCCCTCCCTCCCTCCCTCCCTCCCTCCCTCCCTCCCTCCCTCCCTCCCTCCCTCCCTCCCTCCCTCCCTCCCTCCCTCCCTCCCTCCCTCCCTCCCTCCCTCCCTCCCTCCCTCCCTCCCTCCCTCCCTCCCTCCCTCCCTCCCTCCCTCCCTCCCTCCCTCCCTCCCTCCCTCCCTCCCTCCCTCCCTCCCTCCCTCCCTCCCTCCCTCCCTCCCTCCCTCCCTCCCTCCCTCCCTCCCTCCCTCCCTCCCTCCCCCCCCCCCCCCCCCCCCCCCCCCCTCCCTCCCCCCCTCCCTCCCTCCCTCCCTCCCTCCCTCCCTCCCTCCCTCCCTCCCTCCCTCCCTCCCTCCCTCCCTCCCTCCCTCCCTCCCTTCCCTCCCTCCCTCCCTCCCTCCCTCCCTCCCTCCCTCCCTCCCTCCCTCCCTCCCTCCCTCCCTCCCTCCCTCCCTCCCCCTTCCTCCTTCCCTCTCTCCTATCCTGCCTCCCTCGCTCCCACCTTCTCTCTCTTTGTTCCCGCCCTGACCCTTCTCTCCTCATACTCTCCCCCACCCCCGTTTTTCGTCCCCCAGGCGGAGGTGCGGTTTCTGGGGGAGCTGCATCATCCGAACCTGGTGAAGCTGGTGGGGTTCTGTGCGGAGGAGGAGCAGCGCTTGCTGGTCTATGAGTTCATGTGCCGCGGCAGCCTCGACACCTACCTCTTCCGCCGTACGCCCCTGGGAGGGTACAGGGCTGTGGACCGCAACGATAAGATTTTTCCAGGCGGCAGGAGGGAGAAGGGGGGAGGGGGAATGCGTGATTTGGGCGAATGGAGGCGCAAGGGGGATAGTGGTGTTGTGTTGTTTGGATACACTGGCGCCACAAGTCAAGTTGCTCCAGTGCTTCCCCTCACCTCTCGCCATGCAAATGGCAATGCAACACAGCACTCAGCCATCCCTCATCCACCAGAACCCCCTTCCCGCCCTCCCTTCCTCCCTCCCCGTCTTCCACGCATTCTGCCAATGCAGGGAAGATCCAGCCAATGCCATGGGCGGTGCGCATGCGCGTGGCGTTGGATGCGGCGCGGGGGCTGGCATACCTGCACGAGGAGGCGGAGTGGCAGGTCATCTACCGCGACTTCAAGACCTCTAACATCCTCCTCGACCAGGTGCCCCGCCGTGCCCCGCCCTGCCCTGCCCTTCCCTGCTCCGCCCTGCCCTGCCCCGCCCTGCCCCGTCCTGTCCATTCAATCGAATTTCCTTTTTTTTTTTTTTACTATTAAATTGAATTAGGTTTCCTGAACCGTTTCCTCTCTCCTCCCCCATTCCCCCCCTCACACCCATGCGATCCCAGGACTTCAATGCAAAGCTGTCGGACTTTGGGCTGGCCAAGGACGGGCCGGAGGGCGACAAGTCGCACGTGTCCACGCGCGTCATGGGCACCTATGGCTACGCCGCCCCTGAATACGTCATGACAGGTGCGTCACTGTGCCTCGTGTACTTTGGGGCAGAGCAGCCTGCAGTGCTCATTTGTGTCATGATGCGGTACAGCATCTGCACTTGGAGGCTTTACAGTGGACTGCATGTGGTTAATTTCCATGGGCCTTTTCTCACTGAATGTTTTGTTTTTAGCTATGACTTACTCGTCCAACCACACCCACCCACCTCCACTGAGTCCTCACCCGAGCAACACATGACATCACTCTGTCTCCCCGCTCCCCCCTCCCCCACAGGCCACCTAACAGCAAAGAGTGACGTGTACAGCTTCGGCGTGGTGCTACTGGAGATGATCACGGGGCGGCGCTCCATGAACAAGGCCCTGCCGCCAGAGGAGCAGAGTCTGGTGGACTGGGCCAAGCAGTTCTACACCGACCGTCGCAAGCTCTTCAAGCTCGTTGACCCGCGCCTCGAAGGCGCCTACTCCATCCGTGGCGCGCAGAAGGCCGCCATTCTGGCGCAGAATTGCCTGCACCGCGACCCCAAGGCGCGCCCGCTCATGAGCGATGTGGTCAAGACGCTTGTGGTGCTGCAGAAGTATGATGACGTGGCGGCTGCAGGGGACTCCGGTGCTGCTGGCGCTGCTGCTGCCGCCGCCGCTGCTGGTTCTGGGGGGTCACAGAAAGCGGTGCCGTCAGTGGCGTCTGCTTCTTCAGTGAGCAGTGCTGGTGGTGCTGCTAATGGCGTGTAGCTGCTTGCGTGATGTTTCCTTTCTCCTAATCCTTTGCTGCTGCGTCTCCACATCCTGTGTTTTCTCTCCGCTCAATTTTACTGCTTGGTGTTTTTTCACCAACGCACTGGTGGTGAAGTGTTTGCGGTGCTGCCAGGGGTGCCGGCTTGCCTTGGGTCACTGGGCGCCATGCAGTGGCAGTGTGGATTCACACTTGTTTTGAAGTGTTGCTCTAGTGCTTTGGAGCTCCCTGTTGCTGAAAGGTAATGGTTTGTTTCAGAATTGCATTCACTTATGGCTCATATGGTATTGTGCACGGTATGAAGTGCTTTGCTCTGTACAAGAGTCCCGTTTTGTCCCATAGTCCCATTTTGTCTCTGTTCCTGCTAGTAGCCGTCCCTCGAGCAAAGGAATGAACAGCTCTGAGTGTAGCTGGAGAACACCTTAGGGCGTGTCCAGCGCGTACACTTTGGGTTTTTGACATAAATTTAACGTAATTGGGATCACGCACAGAACCAGTACCGCCAGGTGTAGCCTTTAGGTTCCGACAGTGGCGACAGCACTACTTTGTAACTTGAATTTTGCGAGCCTGCTCAGATTCTTGCGAAAATTGTCCTTGACTTCGCTGAACCGGTATTGCTGCAACTCGGACACGTGCAAGTCTGATTTTGGGTTTGTTACGTGCTTTTCGCGCCATGCCAACGATTCGACACACGTGTGGCCCGTGACGGTTGTTACGTAACGTAGGTGTCTGTGTCCAGAAAATTTGTAAAAACGTGGTTACACAATGAAAAAGTGGTAACTGTAGCGTAAGATGAGCTGTAAATGTACGCGCTGGACACGCCCTTCTCGAGGCGAACGCAACATTCATTACTGCCATCCCCAACATAACTTATTACTAGGCCGAGCAGGGGGCAGCCATGCGTGCTACGCGGCCCACGCCAGGGGCGCGGGGATGAGCGCGGATCCCGCCATGACGCGCGCGAACTCCTCCAGGTCCACCACGCCGTCGCCGTTGCCGTCCGCCGCGCGCACGATGCGCTCGCACTCCTCCATCGTCACGTCCTCGCCGGGGCCCCACAGCGCGCGCAGCACGCGACACAGCTCCTCAGCGGTGATCACGCCGTCGCCGTCGCGGTCGAAGAACGCGAACACAGATCGCAGCTCCTCCTGCTGCACCGCGGCCGCCGCTTCCGCGTTTTCCGGGTCGCACGCGGCTGCGGCGGCGTCGGCGGCGGCGACCGCGTTGACTCGCACGAACTCGTCGAAATCGATGGTCCCGTCGCCGTCCACGTCAGCCTGCGCCATCATTGCGCGGACCGCCGCTTCTGTGTCTTCCTCCCCGCTTGCCTCGCCGGTTGTTCGCAGGAGCGTCGCGAGCTCGTCGCAGGAGATTCGCCCATCGCCGTCGCGATCCATGAGCTCGAACACCTCTGCTAGCTCTGCCACGTGGCTGCTGTGGCCGCCGCTGCTGCAGCCGCGAATGTGAAATCCGGCGCTAATCGCACGACTTGCGCTTCCCTCGCTGCCGCTGCGGAACTCGCGTGCCGAGAATAACGGCGCGGCGGCATCGTTGCTGCTGCGGGAGGAGTCGGAGCGGTGCACGAGGCGGTCTGAATGGGCATGATGGAAAGGTTCTGGATGCGACTCGAGCATGACGAATGCGTTTCTTCTGTTAACCCAAGAGGCCGGACGGTGAGGCGATTAAACCGGTGAAGAGAAAGCGTTCTCAAGTCTCGTGCGGTACGAGGAGTAGCGTTACGGGAGTTGGGATCATGAAGAAGTCGGTGTTGTTGTGGGGGGGAACGCGCGAGGAGGAAAGAAATGGTGATATTTTGTGCATCGTGGCCAAACCTGTGATGTGAAGAGGAATTGCAATTCGGAAGAAGCAAGAGGGAAACAGGCAGCGCAGCGAAGGAACCGAAGCGAAGAAACCGACTCGCCTCCCCTAGCTTCGCCTCGCTTCGCTTCGTTTCGCGAGTCGCCTGGATTCCTCTCTTTCGTCGCCCCTAGCCTTGAAATTGGGCGGGCTGCAGCTTCTCCGTTTTGCAGGTCGGTCTCCGTCACCCAAGCACCGCGCGACCCCAGCCCGGCTAGCTGGCTATCTGGCTGCCTACGCGTCTGAATCAACCAGTCATTGCTGCCCGCGTGGCCGGCCATTGTACAGCTTCAACAATGCCGTGACGTGCCAAGCGTCCGTTTCATTTCGTTTCGTTTTCTTCGGTTTTTCTTGTTGCGTGTGCCGACTGCGAGACTCGGACAGTTTCATTTCAATCAGGCAATCTCAGCCCTGGGGCACGCTTGGGTGCGGCTTGCGGGCATGGTTGCATTCAGGGTCAGACGTTTTTCTACCTGAAAGGGAACACGCTGTACATCGTCCAAAATCTCTGGGCTGTTTTCATACTGTTTCTATGGTACTTGCCTATGTAGGGAAATGGTTTCATAAGCAATTTCCTCAATTTATGATACGAAGCATCAAAATCCACAAATGCTTTCCACTGAGACCTTTAAAGCAAACATCTACAGGTGACCCTGAAACATCAAGCTGCTGCTGGTGTAACACACTAAGGCTATGTACAGAATGTACAAACGAAGCACAGACAGCCACGATCGCCTTCAGCCATGTGCTGGGGCGGCCAGCATCGACACACCAAACTCACATCCACCAGCAAAAAACTCCAGATCACCATACCAACCCTACTCATCTAGGCCGAGTTAAGTTACAGCACACGAAGAATCAGGCTGGCAGCTGCTGTGCCGAGAGAGGCACCACCATAAACCACCTTGTTGCCATGTTGTTGCTTAGTCTTGCTGTGTCTTGGTACCAAAACCTAGTGACGATAGCAGCCACTCCGACTGCCTCCACACAGCACCCAAGATGGATGACGACTCGCCCGCCTGCTCCTGCCCTTCTTCCCCTTCACTCCCCAGCCCAGCACCAAACATCTCCCCACCCTCGCCCCACCCCTCATCCTCATCCTCGTCCTCCAACCCAAACTCATCCTCCACATACTCCTCTCCCTTGCTCCCTCCTCCCAGCTGCCTGTCCCTCATCCCAAGCCCACTGCCGCTGACGGACCCCGTGCCAAACCCTGCCCCGCGGCTCCCCCACCCCGGCTGCCACCCACAGCTGTGGCTGCGATGCATCCCCGCCACATGATGCCGCGCTGCCCCACCACCTGCACCCACAGCTCGCGCGCCCTTTCCGCTCCCCATCGTTTCCCCCCCTGCGTCCTCCCCCTCCTCCCCCTCTGTGACGCCCTTGACTGTGACCTGCGCCTGCGGGCCCATGTGCTGCCGCACGGCTGCCAGCACCTTTGGCACGTCCACGGGGCGGCCGGATGAGTCAGTGACGATGAACTCGTCCACTGCCGTGCTGCCACGTGTGCTCACGTTGGCCGCTGCCACGGACAGGTTGTGGCTGAGCAGGAGGCGCGTCACGTCGCATAACAGGCCCGCTCGATCGTTCACACACAGCTCCAGATGCACTCCCTGGCACAGGTGCAGGCACAAGATGTTGGGGAAAGGGAGAGGGAACCAGGGAGGAGAGGCAGAAGAGGGAAGTGAAGGGGCAGGGGAGCGAATGTACATGGAGATGCAGTAGCAGCAATAAGAAACATCCCTGGATAAATGGCGAACGAGCACTGGTTTCGCGCAGAGCCTTTGGCAGCACAATAGGAGCAGAGCTTACCTTGGGCGTGCGGCGCTCAATGGCTGCCTCGACACACTTGATGACTCGCTGCCTCTCCGCCTCTGACTCCAGTGTGCTGCCGTCCATCTGCCGTATGTAGTACTCCTGCTCACACCCACCCGCACAACGTCCAGTTAAACACTACAGCCTTTAGTGCCATCCAACATTGCCCCGATAAAGACGCAACGAACTACATCAATGACCTCACTCACAGCCACCAGAACCGTCATACATCACGTCTTCCCCTCCCCCTCTCCCCGCCCCCCCCAGCAACGATTAATCAACCCCCCTTTGAAGACTATTACCACCATCTCCCGCGGCGTACCTGCAGGCCCCAGCCGTGGTGGGAGGAGATGGCGCCGTGGTGCACCATGTACCCCATGTCCGTGAGCGTGCACACCGTGTCAAACAACAGCTTCGGCCGGTCCCGACACCGCACACGCACCACCGAGTACTGCCGCTCCACACTGTTGCGCACACTCACCCTCACACCACTCCCACCACAACTACCACTCCCACTGCCGCCACTGCTGCTGCCGCTTGCGTTGCTGCAGAAACCAGGCGCAGTGGAACCGGTGCTGCCACTCGGCCCGGCTCTCCTTGATCTCCTGCCCACCACCCCGCCTGTTGCAGGGGCCCGGGACCCCATCAGTCGCCCGCCCACCCACGCACCACCACTGCTGCCCCCACCCGTTGCGCCTGCACAGCCCTGCCGGCCCACGCCACTAGCACGTTCCTCGCCACGTGGCTCTGTTGAAACCACCTGAGAGAAAAGCCCTGATGCAGCCCAGCCCATAGGCGCAGTGATTGTAAGCCCAGGCGTAGGCCTGCTGGGGTGGGGCGGCAGGGCGGGGACCGCTGTAGTAGCAGCGTTAGTGGGAGAGAGAGAGTATGGTCCGCTCGCCACAGCAGCTGCTGCAGCGGCGGCGGCTGCCGCAGGAGGGTAAAGCGGTGGGGAGGAGAGAGTGGGTTGGGCGAAGACGTGAGGCGAGGGGCGGGGAGTATGCAAGGGCATGAGGGCGGGTCGAGTCAGCTGCACCCGCTGCAACCCTGTAGTACCCTCCACACCACCCTGCCTGCCCGCCTCGCTTCTGCCAAGCGAACCACCGCTCGCCCCCGCATCAGACGCCACGCCAGCTACACGGGGGAGCGTCGCAGGTGCGGTGGGGGCGGGGGCAGCATCAGCGGAAGCGGTGGGGGCGGCGGCGGCGGGCACGGGCGCAGGAGCGGTGTTATCCTCGTAGTCCCTGTCCGCGAACAGCAGCTGATGAAGCCGCCGCTCCGCGTGCGCCATTGTCACTGGCAGCGACGTGCTCTCCACGCCCCCCGCGCCGCGCTCCCCCCTCCCCCGCTCCCGCATGCCGCCGCGCCACGCCACTGAATCCCACTCCACGTCCGTCCAAACCCCTCCTGGCGGCGGCGGCGCCGCCTGCGCCCCGGCCTGTCCGCGGAGCATGGCTGCCTGCAGCGCGTGCTGCTTGTCCGCTGCCCGCTGCACCGCCTGCGCTTCTGCCCTCGCCGCCGCTGCCCCCTCCCCCATGCCCCGCCCTGTCTCCTCCCCACCCGCGACCCCGCTGACCTGCGCGGCAACCCCCGCCCCTACGACCGAAGCGCCAGCGGCGGCAGGAGCAGCAGCGGGAACAGTCTGTACGTTTGCGTGAATGTTTGCGTGCGCGTGCGCGTGTGGCGGGAAGGAAGTGGGCGCACGAGGAGGAAGCGGAGGGGGCGAGAGGCCTGGACTCAGCGACGAGGTGGGGGAAGCAGAGGAGGGGGGAGGCGGACACAAGGAGGGCGCGTCGGGCGGAAGGAGAGGTACTTCAGGACTGCTGGAAGCTATACCCGGCGCGTGGCAGGTAGCGGCTGGCGACGCACCGGCGGTGGCTGCAACAGGCCTCACGATCGCAGCGAGCTCCGCCCTGATCCGCTTCAGGCGGAGGGGGTCTTTAATCCTGCCCCCTCCTGCGGTGTTATCGGTGACGCACACGACGCACGCCACTCGGCCGTTGTGCGTCCACACCTCCGCGCCCACCACGTTGCACTGCGCCGCCGCCAGCACCGCCGCCACGTTCGCTAGGATGCCTGGCCTGTCCCCGCCCGTGATCTCAATCGTCGTGTGCGCCGCCGGCGCCAGGCAGCAAGAAGCGGGCGGCGCCGCTCCTCCGGGCGCAGCAGGGCTCGCAGCGCCTGCAGCGGCTGCGGCAGCGGCGGCGGCGGAAGCGGAAGCAGCAGAAACGGCGGAAGACGAGAGGTTTCCGGATTCAAAGAAAGGGGCGGTGCTTAGGGTCTGATTGGCGGAAATAGAGCGCGTGGGGGCGGCATACGCGGAGTGCGCGTGGTGGGGAGGTGCCGGTAAGTGCGCGGCGGGAGCGTGAGCGGAGCGAGAGGACGGGGAGGACGACGCGGGCGGGGCGACCTCTTCAAACGACGGCGCTCCCAGCGCCTACGGGGGAAAAACACAAGGTACGTTGGGGGAAGGATGCCCAAGAGAGTTTAGGGTGAAGACAAGCGAGCGAAGATGAGAGGCGAGCAGGCGATCGTGGCCGACCCATGGGACACGCACGGGTGTGGAAGGCGCCGTGGCGCGGACAGGCGAGAGTACCGTGAACGCAGAGAAGGCGACATGGCATGGAACAAGGCATATGCCCAAACGGTGCGACGATGATACGATGCGGTGCGGTGAAGCCAGCGCACGAGTATGGCGCACTGGGCAGAGAGAGCGAATACCTGCTGGATGTACGCCATGAGGCGCCTGTCGCGCAGCTTCTCCCCCGCTGAGTCCCGCACGTGGAACACTGCGTCGTTGGCACACGGGGCAAGTAGACGCGCGAGTTGAGGCAAGTTCACTGATGCGCGGCGGAAAAGTAACAAAGTCCCGTTAAGATTCCATCGACCGTCCCAACGAGCTGATTCTTTGCCAGAGTCAACATAAAAAGCGCGGAACGAGAAGGCTTTAAGTCGACTCAACAATCACGGCGCGGGGAAAGCGAGCATGCGGAAGGACGGATAACGCAGAAGCGGGGCGTTTGGACGGGCAAGGGGGGGCGGGAGGGCTGTGCGCGACTGACCATCGACGAACCAGGCGGCGTCGGAGGAGATGAAGGCCTTGGGAATGACGAGGTTGAGGTCGGAGAGCAGCTGCACCACCTCCAGCAGACACCCGTGCCGGCTCGCGCTCCCCACCTTCACCAGCGTCGACCGCTCGTCCGATACGTTGTCGAACACGATGCTGCGAGCGACGCGCGGCGGCAGGGCGAACGGATACCAGAAAAAAAGGGGGAAGAGAGGGGCGGGTGGGTAGGGGGGAGGGAAGAGTTGGGGAAGGTTGCAGGAGAAAGGAAGAGGCGAGCGGTGTGATAATAGAAAGTATCAGACGGCCCAATCGATGGAGATGCGTGAAGCGCACATGCTATTTCTGGTGCTATTTCCGCACATGCCTGGCGGAGCGCAATCGAGCTAATGGAGGCGGACAAGGTCGTCAGCGACGCACCTCGGGGGATTATTCCGGATGTTCAGGGCGCGTAGCTCTGCGGAAGAGAAGGGAGAGCACCACGATGCGCCGCACAGCACGACGGATCGACGACGGGAAGGGCATGGCGCATGGAGACGGGGCACGGGATCAGGAACAGACATCATGGCCAATCCGACCAGCAACAAACAGGGAAAAAAACGGGAATACGGGATTTGGAGAAGAAACTCGAGAGCAGAACACGTCCCAGTGCAGCATAAACACCGAGACGAGCGTGTTAGATCGCCTATAGCAAGCTCGAGCACCGCGCAAAGCGGTTCATCCCGTACCGTCAAATCCTCCCGCACGGTCCCGAAGGCACTGCGGCAACGAGCCCGACATGCACGTCAGGCGACTGGTTGGCGGGGTGGGTGGAACGGACGGCCATGATGACGCCATGTGGAAGATAGGGGATCGCGAAGCCGATACTGTTGTTAGAAACTGATGCGGCGCGGGAAACCAACAGTCGATCAAATGTGCAAGCGTTTCCAGGAGTTCTTAGTCTAAGTGATGACAAGGAGAAGCTAATCGAAAGTCACGCGCGAACAAAGATACTAAGTGCTCGAGATAAACAGACACGGACAATCGAACGAGGCGGCGAGGACGAGGCGAACTGTTACTACGAGGAAAATACTACGAGACGGCTGCACGCCATCCTATGCTACTGACTGGCTACCACAACCTGATCGGAGAGGGCTTGTGCAACGACACCAAACACCCCAAAGGTGGCTTGAAGACAAGTGACTATGGCTGCCGCTGTAGGTTTGCTTTGATGTGTACCGCTGGAGGCTACGCTTCCCTTCGCTGACCGTCGCAAACCAACGAACCTGTCAGGCTTTCGTCGGCCTAGCGACAATTTTCTGGGCCTTGATTCGTCTACATCTTCGCAGACGGATTCTGTCAAGCGCGAGAAGGGCTTCAGATGCTTGCGCTGCGGGTTTTCCAAACCGCAGCGGCGCAGGAGAAGCAGCGGAGCGTGTGCAGGTGGTGTAGGCAGGCGGGAACGGGGTGTGACGCGGAGTGACTGACGCTGGTTGGGCTCGGTTGGGTGGAAAGGAAAAGGGTTTTTAGTTATTGCGGAAGGGGTACTTCCGAACCTGCGCTTTCTAGGGAGCTTCATCTCTACCTGCACAGAGTTTCCCAGGTTTCGACGCCCAGACAGAAGACTTATTGCGCTGGGACAGAACTCGGCTCCACGTTTACCCACGTGTCATCATCTCGTAAGGCCTTAGCTGCTACTAGTCAGGCAAACGATGCACAACAGAATTTGTTTTTTTTTTCCTCTCTAATCCGCACTAAACTAAATCCCTCTCGGCTGGCAAGTGATGGGGGCATCAACCCTAAACACTGCGACTAAGTGTTTAGGGTTGATGCCAAAAATAATCCCTCTTGGTTGGCATGTAAATAAAGGGCATCAATCCTAAACACCTAATCGCGTGGAGTTTAGGGTTGATGCCCTCGAAAACTTGCCACCCGAGAGGGGTTTAGTTTTGTGCTTGCTGGCAGAAGACACCCGATGAAAACAGTGCTTGCGTGACGTGCGGAGAAGCCGAGTTCTGTGTTAGCACAATAACTCTTCCGCCTCAGAAGCGGATCAGCGGAAAGTGTGCGCAAGCTGAGATGAAAGTCCCTTGAAAGAAGGACAGCTACAGTAAGCCTTCCGGGGAAACTAAAAACCCAAAGGAAAACAAGCAATTGATAACTGGATCAGAGCGACAGCATGTCCAGCCCCTGGACACGTGGGTTGCCAATGATTCTCTATGCTGCCCGGAATTTCCATTCAGCCCGATGCGGTTTGAGGCGAGGGAGTTTTATCAAGAGGGATGAACGGCACCATCAGGTTGTCTTATCAGGTTGTCTTTTTTTTGGTTGCGTGAAATATGGTGAGGTCGTTGGTCCCAGGGTCTCGTTTCCGTGGTGCCAGCAGCGTGGTACGACACGAAGTGTTCTGTTCATACGTTTTAGTGTACTTCTCGTGTTGCTAATGTGTAATTTCTGGAAGTTGTGCTAATGAATATTTATAATTTCACACTATCCACTGCATTCTCATTCAAGCAGTGTATGCAAATCTCCACCAGCACCAATGTACAAGTAGTAACAGCTAGTATTAGCTCAGGGACACACCTCATTCATCCTCATGCAGCCCTACGTGATGTATCAACTATCTGACTCCTAAATCTGCTGCTGATTCTAGCTTGTACAAATTAAGCGGAGCACACTAGTGGCTCTCTGTGTCACTAATTAACTAGCCTAGCACTTCGCAGGTCGGTAGCTGCTTGGTTATGGGGGAACGTGTCAAAATTGCGGGCATGTGTGTAACCTAGAAGGAGTGGTAGGAGATGTAGGAGGAGGAAGCTGTTAGTGCGACCCATGGCGGGAAGACAGAAGCAATGTGGGCAACGTCGTCGTCCATTACTTGGTCCAGCACTGCCAGCTCCACATTCAACTGCTGCCCTGCCGCCAGCTGCACACATGAATTATTGTAGCCACGGAAAACAGGCGTGTGTGAGTCACAATGTGCATCTCTGATTGTCCAACTCAATGGCAAACGGTGGATAAGTACAAGGCAAGGTCACAGGGAGGAGGCACGAGGTGGCACGTGCGGGCAGAGAGTGTTACTGACCTCAACCCAGAATTGCCATTTGAAGCCGGGCCCACCGCCATTGTAGTGCACCATCAGGGACGGCGGGCCCCCTCTTGACACCTCGCGGGCTGATGGGTTGAGTGGGGGCGCACAGGAATGTTCCATGGTGAGTAAGAGGAGACTCATGAGGAATGGTTGGGTTGAATGGAGCAGAAATAATATGAGGGGAACGCGTGAGAGCATGCACAAAATAAGCCGCGTCATGAGTTGCTGCTGGGCCCATGCCGGATGGTGTGTGCAGCACAGTGAGCAAGGCGATGGGGGCACCTGACACCAGGCACGAGTGCGGGCAGGAGGGGGTAGGGCGGCTTACGAGGCAGAGTGGGGGTGAGGGACCAGGCGGTGACAGGGCCCGTGATGTTGAGCACTGACGCCCACACCTGCTCCAACGACCTGCTTTCAGGGACAAGCCATGGGCGACAGCACACATGGACAAGCACGAGGAGACGAGTGAGTGGGGGTTGATTGACCTGCAGTACCGATGAAGCACTGTCAACAAGCCCACGCAGGGGCATGGTGGGCAAAACCCGGAGACACATGCCATGGCGTGCACGTGTGCATGTGTGCATGTGGCATGGGTGGATGGGTGCGTCAGCGTGGGTAAGAAGCAGCGCCGTGGCAGGCATCGGCGACTCACCCAGCATGCACCTCCAGGTGCAGGCGGCGGCGCGCCTGGGGCAGGGTGGTGCCGTTGGGGGCGAGGGGCAGCGACGACGAGTGGTGGGGCGCGGGCGGCAGCATGGTGGTGTCGTTGATCACTTGGATCGACGGCAAGCGGAACCCCGGGCTCGACAGGCGCGGCGAGGGCGGCGCGGGGAAGGTGAAGGAGCGGTCTATGAGGTCCGATATGGGGTAGAGCGCCTGGGGAAGAGGGGAGCACGGCGAGGGGCGGGGAGGGAGAGAAACGGCAGAGAGGGATTAGATGAGGGCCAGTGTGTGAGGGCTTTCTGGAACAATGGGGCTGGAACACGGAACAGATGGAGCAAGGGGCGGAGCAAGTGGCGTGGTGGATGGCTGGCTGGGATGAGAGCAGTGTGAGGTGTATGACTCACGCGCAGGTTGGCCTTGCTGGCGAGGGTCATGGCGGAGTGGTTGCCTGGCTGGGCCAGCGCTGCTTGCAGCCCGGGAATGGTGGCGAGCAGGAAGGCCGCATCGTTGCAGTCCGCCGTGGCTATCGTGGTCTCTGCTCTCGTCACAGGCGGGTGTGTGCCTGGCAGCGTGCCGCATGGGGCGCGCACACACACAGGTAAGAAGGGGGCGGAGTGAGTGAGGGGAAGTAAAAGAGGCAAACGGGCAGTTCTTACTGCACTTCCCACACAGCTAGCCACTACCGTACAGTACAGGAAGTGCAGCCGCATTGACAACAGAATGCAGAACAGACCGGTCCAACAGCACGTAACAGCATGACAGGGAGAGCAGCAGTGGCGGGCAGTGAGAGCAGGAGCAGCAGCGCAGGCAGTTACCATCGAGGGAGCCGCCATGCGTGGTGTAGACACGCTGCATGACGACGCGCTTGGGCGCGTGCGTGGAGTAGGGGAAGAGCGTGCAGATGTGCGCCGCCGACACCACGCTGATGAGCAGCAGCGCGCGCAGGAAGGCCGGGTGCGCGATCCAGCGCACGAGGATGGGCGCGAAGGGCGCCACTATGATGCACACGGCAATGCCGATGAAGCACGCCATCACTATGTCCGGCACAAACAGACCTGGGGGGGGGACACGTGCGGAAGAGGGCCGAGGGGCGGGATGCGTATGGGTGGGGAGTGGTGGATGCATGCCAGCACGCGGCACAAGCGGGGCAGTGCATGCCGAGGAAGCAGAAGGCCGTGGGCAGTGAATCAAAGGGCGAGGAGCGAGTGCGCAAGTGAGTGAGTGCGTGAGTGAGCGACTAAGTGAGTGAGCGAGTGAGTGAGCGAGCGAGCGAGCGAGCGAGTGAGTGAGTGAGGGAGCGTGCAACTGACCCCAGGGCAGGGGCGCGGCGCCACTGGCGCCCATCTTCTCAGCGATGAAGAAGGTGTAGAAGGCAGAGAAGTTGATACAGTACGCACACGGCACCGCTGCTGGCACCACGTACCCCAGCAGTGCACTGGCAGTCGCAGGTAGGGGGCGGTGGCGGTGGGGAGAGATCAATGGCGGGAGGAAGGGGGAGGTAAGAGAGTGGGAGGAGAGAAGGACAGCAAGCGTTGCCGATGGGGCAAGAGAGCAGTAATGATGAATCGTTAAGAGACGATGCGAGGGACCAAGGACAAGCTCTAGATGGTGGGTTGTGGGTAAGGGCACGGACATGGGGTTGGAGTGGCCGAACTTCTTCTGCAGCTTGTTGTATATGAAGAGCGATGGCAGCAGCGACAGCGACCACCACACTCCGATGTAGCCCCCCCCTCCCCCACACAGGGTCACGATCTGGCACACGTGAGACACACTCTCACAGTTAGTGGAGATTGCAGGAGAAGCAAAAGCGAGGGAGAGGCAAGGGAAAATGGAAGGAGTGGCAGCAGGGGAGTGCATGCAGGGCAGTGGCAGCAGGGGAGTGCATGCAGGGCGGTGGCAGCAGGAAGGAATCAGCTGACCATGGCGAGTGAGACGTAGAACATGAGTCCCCCCCAGTGCGCCGACCAGCAGTATGCCACCTGCACGCCATGCATGCGAGGACAGCACACAGCCAAGCGGATTATACACCTTGCACTTATGCACGCATGCACATGCGCACACATGGCAGTGAGCTGGTGGAGCAGGGGCACAGCAGCAGAGACAGCAGAAGCGGCAGCAGCCCAACTAGCGGCAGAGTCAGCACTCTGGTGGGTGGACGAGGCGGGCCAACAGCAGCCTGAGCAATGCAAGACGGATAATGGAGCAGCATGCCAGCAGAGCAATGAATGCAGCAATGCAATGTGGTGTGGCACGGCATGGCGCGGTGCAGCGCGGTGCAGTACCTCCTGTTGCGGGGAGAGCAGGGCGGGTTTGGACCAGGAGCCGCCTGCCCGGGAGACGTGTGGCAGCAGCGTGCCGATGATGGCTGCCGGCACAAACATCACAAACACCGTGCCGGGACTCGAATACCTGCATGGGCGAGGGGGGGCAAGGGGATGTGTTGGGGTTGGGGAAGGGAGAGAGAGAGAGGGGGATTTGTTGGGGTTGGGGTGGGGAGAGAGAGAGAGAGAGACAGATAGGATGGAGGGAAAGAAGCACTGCTAAGTATTCACAACATGCATGCCCTCATGCCACATGCCTTCATCCCACCCACTGGCCCTCCTCTCACATGCCGCGACTCACCATGCGAGGGGTTTCCCTGAGAGCAATACCCTGCCCACCGCCACGAGCACCGGCACCACAAACGCCATCAGCCACGTCAGCGCCTGGGCGAAGACAGCTGCAGCGCGGGGAGAGCAGATGCGGAGGAGAGAGGGGAGGAGAAGAGTACGGGCGAGATAAGTGATGGGGGAAAACGGGGGTTGATGGTGGTCGGAGTGTAGAGAATGGGTGGTGGCAGGGCGCAGAGGTGCCAACCCGGCAGCTTGAAGTGCAGGCACACGGTGGAATTGAGGACACGTGTGGTGAGGAGGGTACATGGCACGACACAGAGGCAGGTGAGTTGCAGGGGGGCGAGCAACAGGGGCCAGCAGAGCGGAGGAACACGACACACCATCGTCAGTGACCAGGCCACGAAAGGGGGCTACAATGATGACGGGCTACAGTGACAGGGTTGACAAGAGCAGAGGCGTGATGAGGGGCGCGCGCACCTGAGGCGAGTGCAGAGCAGCGCTGGGCCACAGTGGCATAGCCCGAGGACGCAGGCGAGGCCAGCCACGGCACCAGGTACAGCGCCCCCAGCAATGCCGCATTGCCCGCCACCGCCACGTGGCGCGGGTAGAACACCTGCTCGCACGTGGTAGCATGGCGCATGGTGGATGGTGCATGGTGGATGGTGCATGGTGGATGGTGCATGGTGGATGGTGCATGGTGGATGGTGCATGGTGGATGGTGCATGGTGGATGGTGCATGGTGGATGGTGCATTGGGCACGTGGGAAGGGGAGAGGGAGGGGGGAGGAAGGATGGTGTGGTGAGTGGCTGAGCAGCACTGCAAGCAGCATGCGTGCCGGTGAGAAGCACCAAGGGAGCCCTCACGGCCAGCACATGCGACATCAGCCTCCATTGGTGAGGTGCAGCGGCGGTGGCATGGCATGGCATGGCTGGCACTCACGGCGACGTGGTTGAAGAGGTCGAAGAAGACGGGGACCTGGTCCGCGTTGGCCTCGCCTTTGGCCAACGCCTCTCGCCTGCCCTGCCTCGTCTTGAGCTCTGGCGCCGCTGCCAGCCCCGCCACCAGCGCCAGCAGATTCTCCCCCCGCATCTGCAGCACACCGGGCCTGGGGAGGGGGGAGAAGGGAGTGGGGAGGGGGGAAAGCGGAGAGGAGATGATGGGAACGCGGATGGGGTGGATGGGGAAGGCACTGGAGAGGTGAGGGTGTGTGTCACATAGCATAGAGGCAGGGTGAGGGGGGGAAGCGGGGGGGAGGGACAAGATACGGGAGAGCAGGAGGAAGCAGAGAAGCCGAGGAACGGATGACACGCCGCGTGCAGATGGTGTGGCGTTGTACAGTACGAGCAGCGTGGTGCGGTGCGTGTGTGTGTGTGCATGCAGTGCGTGTGCATGCGGCGGCGCTCACATCATGTTATCAGCAACATCATAGGGCGTGTGGTAGAAGTAGCCGCGCAGCATGATCATGAAGTCCATGCCCGGCACGTCATCAAAGTCTTGTGACACTATGCGGAAGTCCGTGTCGCCCGGTATGTGCGGGAAGAAATCCTGCTCTCGTGCACAGGCATGCAACGCACGCACACACACAGGCATGCACGCACACATTGATGTCACACACATGCACGCATGCACGCACACGGGGAGGCGCCAAGGTGAGGAAATGTTCACCCTGGCTGGCCAGTCCCTTAATCCCCTCTCACCACCACTGCCCCGCGTTCCCCTCTCCTCCCTCAACGTACCACGCACCCTCATCTGCGCCTCCCACCTTCCCCCCTCCCCATTGCGCGGCATGCGCGCGGGCGTGCGCTGACCTGCGTGATGACGGTGGCGGAGGGGTGCGCGGCGGACTCGGCGTACACGCGGTTGGGCCACATCACGGGCCCGCTCTGAATCACCAGGTCTGCCCACGAGATACCCGCCATGTGCGACCAGGGGAGGGCCGGGAGCGGACGGGGAAGGGGAGGAGGAAGAAGGCGAGAGACGGTGAGGAGAAGGGCTGGGCGCCGCGCTCGTGGGGTCAACGAGTGACGGACACAAGGGGGCGCGGGAGCAGGGAGAGCGTGGGATTGGGCGGTCATCGGGATGTACAGAGGCAATAAGGGGATGCGGGAAAGCCACCCGGCAGCAAGCGAAGTGGCAGCAAGCGAGGCTTACCTGGGAGGGCGGAGCCGGAGGATTCGAAGTTCATGAAGGCGCCCACGGTGTCGCTCCACGGGTGCTTCGACACGAACCCGTGCACTCCCTGCCACCACCGCGCGCCAGGGGGGGAGGAGGAGGGAAGACAAGCACCAAGGACGAGGCATCACGTGGCTGTACGCGCGAGTGGCAAGTCGGCACGGCGCGGAGGAGGCTGGGAGTGGTGGATGCAGGGGGGAAGCAAGGAGGGGCGCACGAGGCACGCGCGGGTGCGCGGCAGCGCGAGGGGCTGCTGACGTTGAGGAGATGTGGAGAGCGGTCGAGAGGGACAAGCGGGGCTGCTGACCTTGAGGAACACCTCCTCCGCGCCGTTGAACAGGAAGATCACGGGCGCGCGCGGCACCTTGCCGCCCTCCGCCATCGCGCGCAACGCCTCCAGCAGCGTCGCTGCGCGGGACGGGCGGAAGTGGGGGAAGGACATGTGGAGTGGGCCACGCGGCGGTGAGAGCGGAGAGGGGAGTCGAGAGGGAATGCAGGGGCGGGAGAGGAGGAGCGCATGGTACGAGAGAAGCTGATAAGGACAGACGAAAGTAGCGGCTTCAAGGTGGCACGTGAAAAGTTCCGGCACAGCAAACGGCGGGGGTCAGAGGGGCCGGAGGGATCAGGGGACGCGGCGCACCGACACACGAGGCGCAGTCCGCGGCGCCGGGCGAGCCGAGCGGCGAGTCGAAGTGCGCGTTGAGGAGAATCGACGGCGACGCGTCCACGGGTAGCGATGCGTCCGATACCCTGCAGGCGCGGGGGGGAGTCAAAGAAACAGCATGACAAGGGGGCCCGGTAACCGATTTGTGCAGGGAGGGAGGGAAGTAAGGCGAGGAACAAGAGCAGCGACGGCAGGATGGGCGAGAGACAGCGCAGAGACGAGCGAGGGACCAAGAGCGATGGACACAGACGGGCGAAGGCAGATCCAGGTGTTGGCGCGGACACGTGGGAGCGGGGAGGTGGGAGCTTGGAGTACCTGACGACGACGTTGGAGAGGTTCTGGTAGGCGAGGGTGAGGCTGCGGAAGAGGAAGTTCATGTGGAACGACCCGCTCACTCGACTGTCGTCGATCTCGATCCTGCGCGCCCACGACATCACAGTGGCGTTAGTGGTGAGAGTGAGGGTGCCGCGACACGGCAAGGTGACGACGCGAGCGAGGATTCGGAACGTGCGGATGGAGCGATGGGGCCGAGGGAGCAGAAGCAGGGAGAGGGGGAAGAGAACGGACGCGAAAGACACGAGGGAGAGAGAGCGCTATTGGAGGGCACGAGCTGGAGTCGAGTGGTTGTGTCGGATCTGAATGAGCATACGCGATACGGGGGCGAGGGGGGGGAAGGGAAGGCAGAGGGGATGGCAGACGAGGAGACTGGGAAGAGCAAGGACGAATAGCCACGAGAGTAACGAGGGCGAGGAGTAGTGACCTGAGTCGCGGCGACGCCTTGGCCTTAAGTCGACGAACCTCGTCGAGAATGTACGCTCTGCTCAGATCCAGACCCTCGCTACCTTCCTGCCAACACCACACCACATCGGAAAGTTTGCACACTTAGCGGAGCGTCGGACGAAAACGAATCGATCCTATATCGAGGGAAACGGCGTGGGAGAAGCAAGGGGCCGCGACGGTACGACAGTGGCAAGTCGAGACGCGAAGTGGACGGGCACGGATAAGTGAAAGGCGGCGGGAAGACGGCGGCAGATCAGCAGCGCACAGGCAGCATTAGCGTGGGCGTGCATTGCAGCGCGCACCTGCCGGATGCCGATGTCAGTCGCGAGTCGCACCACGTGAGCCATGGCTCGTTCTTCCGAGAACTGGTCGAGCGGGGTGGTGGCAGCGGGCTTGGGGGCTATCCGCGTGGTGAAGGTGAGGCGCCGTGTCACCTCGAGCAGAGGCGCGTAAAAGAGCAGCAACACGGCAAACCCGCCAATCCCTTTCCATAGCCATTGGCGGCTTTCACGCGAGCGGGACACGCGCGGAGCAGGAGCGGCACGGACAGAAAGAGGGGAGAGCAGCGGTTCTACGGCTGCGGTTGCTAACGCCCTGGCATCAACCATGATCCTGGCCTGCTCACGATGTGAGGTACGAACGACTAGCAAGAACACGTCGCACTACTCCAATAGTTACCTACAACAAAATCGACGCCGTATGCAACTATTCCCGATCCACTTGCTGAGCAATAGAAACTAATGGTCCCATATGTAGGAAATCGCGGGGGCCAAGAAGACATGAAGCACACCCTTTGACAGGACAGCACAGGAGCAGAGCAAGAAGTACGCCCCCCTCCGAAAGAAGCGTTTGCTTTGCTGTGTGCCAAGCCTTTCGAACCTGATATTGGGAGTTTTGAGCACTGACCTGAGAATGACCATCCGAGCACCGAGGAAGTGAGAAGTGAGTGTGATATGATGTTTACACGGTTAAGTTAGCGCCTTCAAACCGTTACGTAAGCGTTGAAACAAGATACTAGAGATTACGGGCAACCAGAAATGTTTTCCTCGAAACTTGTCAAATTGTCAATCTCTAATGCCCTAGATTTGCGTGATTCTTGGCGCCAAGTCTCATCCCCCTTTGCACAGTTTCCGCCAATAGCTGAGTCGCACCGCTTGTTCCGTGCATCGCCGTCCATCCGAGCCCAAGGCAACCAGGCCGTTATAGCGACGCCGTCGGCTTCGGTGACGTGACATGACAGACGTCCGTGATCCGCATTCACAGCCACCAATTTATCACTACCCTTCGACGGCCTCCGTCCAAAAATGCGAGGGAAGTATCACATTCCAGCACTTCGACTATCGTGCAATTCCAAGCTTCTTGCGCTGCGCATCCCGCTCACTGACATGACTCGTCTACCAAATGACATTCCACCACGTTTTGAGCTGTCAGCGGCGAGAATGTTCTAACCCCCGCACAAAGTGGTGCACTTCATTCCATAACGAAACAATCCAGTTTCATAGGCACATTCATAGACTTTCAAGGGGCAGTTACCACCGTATGAGGGTTTTGATTTCCAACGCTTTTTCGTTATGTGTGATTAAAAAACGGTAGAAGGTAATTTTAGCTAATCCAATGGATGACATACAGGCGTTCTGAATCTAATTTGGCAGTTGGTCATGTTTCGTTGTCTGAAGCATTTAATTAGTTTAATTACATAATTTCCTGAAAAATATCACTGTAAACGCCGAATGCATAGTGAGTACACATATGCAAACGGAAATCCCACATAATTCTAGGTAATTTAGTGTAAGAAACTATCATTGTAAAATGTTCTCATTTCTGTTGCATCATACCTGACTTGGATCCGTTGCTTTTCCATTCTAAGTTGACTTGGTGTTGGCGTGGTTGTGCTTGATGCTGACGCGTGCCACGTTGCCGCGTGCCTCGGCCACGGAGTCAAGTGTCCAATTCCTAACAAGCCCAGTGCACCGTGCTTCCACCCAGCTCTCCCGTTTGGTGACTGCGCGCCAATCGTCACTCCCACTTCGCCTCATTGAGCAGAGCACTTCTCTCGGGCCTTGCTTTCGCCTCGGCCTAAATTGAATGGGTCCAACTGCAGTGGCACAGCACATCCTAGCTGACACAGGGTGCAGGAGGCAGCGGCAGCATATCCCACAAGTTGAGGAATCGTCTATTTCCGCCTGAGGAACGGCGACCCTCTTCTCGCCTCCGCGATTCGAAGCTAGGAGAGTCAGTGGCACTCGCCAGCGTGAGTGCAACCTCGTTCTTTCAGCCCGATGTGGCCGCGAGCCGCATACCGCTCCCTCACCTCCCGTTCCTCTCCATCCTCCCCTCAGCTCAAGCAAACCTCGGCTCGTATCGCCTCCTCCCCCTCTGCCGCTCATGGCGCCACTTCGCCCGCCGCGCTCCTGACTGTCGCCGCGCGCGTCTTATCGCCGTCGCGCGCGCACTCCTCGTCGCCCGCCTCGCTGCCCGAGCGCGCTGTGTTTGAAGGCGAGCGGCTCACGGGGGCGGATGGAGAGAGCGGCGGTGACGCCCCGGGGGCGGATTTGCCGAGTCGGCGCATGAATGTGTTCACGGCGGTGAATGACGCGCTCTTCATCGCACTCGACTCCGACCCCAGGTCAGCGCCACGACCCACGCCGTCACGCACACGGGCGGGGTGTTGGGGTGTTGCGGCTTGCGAGGCGGCCGTGTCGTTGCCGTCGCTCACGACTGCCGCGTTTCGCCACTCTCTCTTTGCCGCGTCGTGCGCAACATGGTGCTCTGATTCTGCTCTGACTCCGCGTGTGTCGTGCATGTCGTGCGCGGCGTTGCGCAGGTCGTTCGTGTTCGGCGAGGACGTGGGCTTCGGAGGTGTCTTCCGCTGCACCTCGGGACTCTCGGAGCGGTTCGGCCGCCACCGAGTGTTCAACACGCCGCTCTGCGAACAGGTGAATCCACACCACACCACACCACACCACGCCACGTCGCGCCGCGCCGCTCCAACTTCACGCAGCGACCTGCGGTGCAGCGGTGTGGCGTATCTGTGCAACATGCCGTCGCTGCTGCCGTCTCGTCTCTTTCCTCACTGACCCGTATCACAATCCCATGACGCCGATTCCTTCCGCATGCGTCCCTCCCACTTCTTTCCCGTGCGCAGGGCATAGCGGGCTTCGCCGTGGGCCTCGCTGCCATGGTACGATGCGCTGCCCTCTCTCCTATTGCCCGCGGACCGCCTCCCTCCCTTCCTCCGCGCGCGTCCTGTATGATGCGTCCATTCATCCCCGCCCTCCACGTCCTTCGCATCCATCCTCGCCCGCTCTCGTACCCGCACTCGTCTCATCCGCATGTTGCGCCAGTAGCCTTTCTGCGATCCATGCGACTCGCTATGTGTGTGCGTGCGTGCAGGGCAACACGGCCATAGCGGAGATCCAGTTCGCCGACTACATCTTTCCTGCCTTCGACCAGGTTCGTCCCTCTCTCTTTCTCTCCCTCTCATCCCGCTCTTTTGCAGTTCCCTGTTTCCCCCCACCTGCTGCAAGCGTGCTTGTGCTCCGCGCCCCACTGTACACTAGGAAAAGGCGTTCCAGCCGTGCTCTGCTCCTCACCGCCTAGCCGCCACATCCGTGCCCCTCTCTCTCCCCTTCCACCGCGCTCCTCCCCCGTGTGCGGCGTGTGTGCGGGCAGATCGTGAACGAGGCGGCCAAGTATCGCTACCGCAGTGGCAACCAGTTCAACTGCGGAGGTACGGGGAAGAGGGGACGCGGGGGAGGATGCGCATGGAGGTGGGGTAGGAGTTGAGCTGCCATGCTGCTGTTGTTGTTGATAGTCACACGCGTGGATCTTGCAAGTCCACGGCATCTCTCTCCCCCTCCAGGCGCAACCTGCGGCGTTCTTCCGCCCATGCTCCCCGTCTCTCCACGCCCTAACCTCTCGCGCCGCGCCGCCTCCACCGCCCTTGTTCTCTCTGTCCGGCTTCTCACAGCCAGTCAGACTGCCCTCACCTGCACCACGCGCACACCAGTGCTTGCCAACCGCTCCCTCGCAAACCCTCCCCGTCAATCCTACCCCCTGTCCCCCTCCTCCCCCCTGCTCCTCAATCCACACACTTGCTCAGCTCACTCCATCACCACAGCGCCCAAATGTTCCCCCCCTTTTTCATGCGTGCATGCTAGCAGGGCTGACAATCCGAGCGCCATATGGGGCGGTGGGGCACGGGGGGCACTACCACTCGCAGTCGCCAGAGGCCTTCTTCTGCCACGTGCCAGGCCTCAAGGTGCGCTCTCCACGCCCCTGCCCCGCTCCCATGTTCTGCGCCTGCCCTGCTCAAGGTGGTTGGCGGATTGTGGCAGTATATGAGGGTTACAGTGAGTCAAGCGCTTGCATGTGTGCTTGCACCTTCTGCCAGGGTAGGCAGAGGGGCAAGTCAACGCTGCCATTTGTGCGGGGTCCGTGTACAGGTGGCGTCGTGGTGAAGGCCACGCGCGTATGGGCCCACCCAAGCTGC
This sequence comes from Closterium sp. Yama58-4, assembly GCA_947470075.1. Taxonomy (NCBI): domain Eukaryota; kingdom Viridiplantae; phylum Streptophyta; class Zygnematophyceae; order Desmidiales; family Closteriaceae; genus Closterium; species Closterium sp. Yama58-4. The sequence goes on from CANIUD010000780.1 coordinate 459,924, forward strand.
TCGCTTGTGCTCTTCTCCGCCCCTCCGCTCCGCCTGCCTCTCCCCCTCCCCTTTCTGCACCTCCCTGGGATCCCAGCCCCGCCCCTGACGCCCTTCCACATTCCCCCACCATCTTGCCCTGCGCCCGTGCTGGTGCTGCTCTGCGTGTGGTTCTGTGTGGCAGGTGGTGGTGCCACGAGGGCCCGTGCAGGCCAAGGGGTTGCTGCTGTCCGCCATCCGCGATGCCAACCCCTGCATCTTCCTCGAACCCAAGGCACGCCACTCCCACCCATCTGCCATCGTGCCATGCACCGTGCACACTGCACCGCACTGTGTACCATGACCTGTGCGCCATTTGCAATGCCCCATGCGAAGTACTGTGACTCAGGTGGTATGCACCTCCCTTCCGCCGTTCGTTTCCCCATCTATATATCCCCCGTGTCCACATCCTGGGTGCTGCTCGTCCCCATCACGCCCCCCTGCCTTGCGCCCATGGCAGTGGCTGTACCGCCTGGCAGTGGAGCCCGTGCCCCTGCATGACTACATGCTACCGCTCTCCACCGCTCAGGTGCGCATGCCACACCGCACCCCGCTCAGAGTAGAGGGGAGGCGGGGCTGTGATGGAGAAGAAAAGTGTCTCAGAAACTTATCTGAAGAAGGTGATTCCACATGGAAGAATGTGGGCGGTGGCTGTTGCGTTAAAGGAGAAGATTAATGCATCATGATATACTTTCCCCTTACCCATCCGCTCTACCCCTCCACTTCGTGTTCGCCCTTCAACAATCCAGCACCCTTGAGCCTTTAAGGGCCAGCTCCACCCTTTTTTCCTGATGCTGCGTGCCGCTGTGTGCGTGTGCATGAGTGGCAGGTAGTGCGGGAGGGCACGGATGTCACAGTGGTGGGATGGGGGGCGCAGCTCGCGGTGTTGCTGCGAGCAGCAGAGGAGGCTGCCCAGGTACGCCTGCTTCCCATGCCCGTGCATTCCTACTGCTCCTTCCACCTCCCCGACTTTCCAAGCTCCTGTCTCATCCTCTTTCCCTCGCCGCCAGCCCTCCCTCTTGCTGTTCAGTTTCAACGCAATCCTCTAATCACCCATTTTCCCCCCTTCCACCCCCTGTGGTGCCGTGCATTGTACATGTGCGTGTGCGCGCGGGGCAGGTGGGCATATCGTGTGAGGTCATCGACCTGCAGACGCTGCTGCCCTGGGATGCTGCCACCGTCGAAGCCTCCGTCAGCAAAACCGGCCGCCTCCTGGTACGACCTCTCCTCCCACTGCATCCCCTGCGCATCCCCTCTCATCGTCTCCTCTCGCGCCCTTGCTTTCCTCAATGTCCCCCTTCCGTCACACGTGAAAAGTATTTGCCCAATTCCTGGGTTGTGGCAAACGATGCGTGCAAGTACTTGCGGACGCCACTTCATTGAGCCACATTCACTTACTTCACTGCACTGCACTCTTACTTCTCATGCACTTGCTGCTAACCCCTCGCAACTCCATGGGGTTGCAGTTCAAGCAACCAGAACCCAGCACACATGCATGCGTGTGCGCAGGCAGAGATGCAACCCCGTGCACCTTGTGCACTGCCTTGCGTGCATCTCTGCACGCGCACACGCATGCGTGCTCAATTATGGGTATGTCTGCGCTTGTGTGTGCGTGTGCATGGGCATGTGGGCATATGTGCGTGCGCACGTGTGCATGTGTGCACGTGTGCATGTTGGTGCATGTGTGCATGTGTGCATGTGTGCATGCGAGGGGAGGCAGGTGAGCCACGAGGCGCCTGTGACGGGTGGGTTCGGAGCGGAGATAGCGGCCACCATCACCCACCGCTGCTTCCTCCGGGTCAGACCACTCGCCCTCACCCACACATGCCATGCCACACGGGGGAGCTGGGAAAGAGAGGGGAATTGAACTTTGGGGGCAAATGGAGGTGGAGAGGGAGTAGTTATCATATGCATCTGGGATCATGCCCCATGACTCCTGATTCCATCCTCCTCACACGGTCCATTTCCCTGTTCTCCCTGTCTTGGACTGCAGTTGCAAGCTCCAGTGGCACGTGTATGCGGGCTGGACACACCCTTCCCGCTTGTGTTTGAGCCTTTCTACCTCCCAACGCAGGACAAGGTGATCTCCCATGCACCTCTCATGATTCCTGTTCAACTTTATCCCTTGTGCCTCCGTATCTGCCAGCCTGCTTGGTCACTTGCACACACAAAACAACACCTCTGGCCTCTCCGCTCAGTCTTATGTGGTGGCAATGTTACAGTATTGTTGTACCACTTCCACAATGGTGCTATCCTCCCCTCCACCCCTCCTACCAACCTCAGATCGTGGAGGCTTTGAAACAACTCATCCAGTACTGAGGCCTTCGATCGATGTAATGTGATTTTGCATCTTATTTTCAGTCATGCAAGTCTGGGATGCGGTTTGTACAGTCTTCATTGGGCTTGCTAGAATGCGATGTATATAGTCATAAGAAAAAGTGGTATGAGGTGTTTAGAACATGACCTCAGATTTGTTTTGCAATTGCGTGAAAGAAGAGAGTTGGAATGCGAAGTCACTAACTACCATATGAAAATACGGTACCTATGACCAGCTTACACACAAAAAAAACTTGAGCGTGTGTGTGTGCATCTGGCTGCACTTGATAACATCATACCAAATCTGACTCTCCTGACTGCATATGGCTGCATGGAATGGGGTTTCGTGGGGTGCCTCTGCATTATACTCTCTAGGGAGGGACCCCACAATGTTAGAATCTAGCAGCAGGAAAAATGAGTGAACTAGCAGAATGCAGGAGTATAAGTAGTAAACCCTAATTGGGCTGTACCCCATATGGGCTACCTGTCAAATGTTGTAGCCTATAGTGAGGTTTGTCTTAGGGGGTACAAAACTTAGGGTTAGCTATATGTACCCCAACCAACATCAATGCATCATCCATTTCTCATTCTGACATGGTATCAGTTAGGTTAGGATCCTGTGGGATCCCGTTCCTCCGTTCTCCGTTCGAGCCTCCCGAGCCTGATCCTAGCTCTCATTCGTCCCGGTTCCGTTGTTACCGCGCCTAGCGCCACTCCTAGCGTCGCGTCCTGCCCGCCCTTTCCCCCTCGTCGCGTCCCTTTCCCCCCGTCGCGTCGCGCCCTTTCCCCCCAGTCGAGTCGCGCCCTTTTCCCCCCGTCGCGTCGCGCTCTTTCCCCCCGTCGCGTCGCGCCCTTTCCCCCCGTCGCGTCGCGCCCTTTCCCCCCGTCGCGTCGCGCCCTTTCCCCCCGTCACGTCGCCCTGCCCCGTCCCGTCGCCCTGCCCCGTCGCGTCGCCCTGCCCCGTCGCGTCGCCCTTCCCCGTCCCGTCGCCCTGCCCCGTCGCGTCGCCCTGCCCCGTCGCGTCGCCCTTCCCCGTCCCGTCGCCCTGCCCCGTCGCGTCGCCCTGCCCCGTCGCATCGCGCCCGCCCTTTCCCCCGTCCCGTCGACCCTACGCCCTGGCCCGTCGCCCTAGCCCGTTCTTCCGCTGCGACTAAGTCCCCCCCCCCACCACCTGAACCCTAATTTGCCTCTTACCTCCTGCTGTTACTCGCCTGCTCGTTCGCGTTAGTTCTCGCTATGGCGACTCCGCGAGTTCTTCGTTTCGACGCTGACGGTAGACCTCTTGACTTTTCCGTCTGGCTTCTTCGCGCTCGCCGTCTGTTAGAGAGTCAAGTCCAGGGGGGCGAGACCCTCTGGTCGCACGCTACTGGTGACCTCCCCGAGCCCCCCGAGCCTGCCGCTTTAGGTCCTGCCCCTGACGATGCTGCTACGGCTCGCTTTGCCCGTCAGCGCGCTGACAGGACGGCTTGGACGTCGCGTGACGCTGCGGCCTGCATCGCACTCAGCAGCCTCCTCCCTGAGTCAGAGGAGGTCCACTTCACTCAGGTTCGCACCGCTGCTGCGTACCTCACTGCGATTAAGGCCCGCTACTCTACTCCCGCTACTGTCTCTCTTGGCCGTCTTTTCCTCCCGTTCCTGTTTCCTGATCTCGCCTCGTTTGAGCGCTCTGCTGACTTGATCGCTCACCTCCGCTCGCTCGACGCTAGTTACCGCGCTGCTTGCACTGAGGCACAGCTTGCACTGCTTCCTCCCCCTATGGCGATTACTATCTATTTCATCGCCACTAGCCTCCCTGACCGCCTTGCCTCCGTTCGCGACGCGCTTCTGCTGAAGCACCCTAGTGAGCTCACCGTCGATGTCCTTGAGTCTACACTCAAGGACGTCGAGAGCAACCTTCGCTCGGTAGCCGCTGCCTCTGGTGCTGTGCCCCCCCCACTCTTCCACGGGTGCACAGTCCCGCAGTTACCCACCTTTACTGCCTCACTTGCCACTGCCGCTACTGACGCGACTGCAGCTGCTGTTACGACTGCGTCGCGGTCCCGCGGTAGGAGTGGCAAGAAAGGCGGTTCTGGTGGTGGTAGTGGAGGTGGAGGCGGAGGTAGTGGAGGTGGCGTTGCGCCTGGCGGCGGTGGAGGTTCAGGGCCTGGAGAGGCGCCTCGTGCAGTGACTGGTGACTCCACTGCGCCTGCTAGTGGTGGCGACGCCCGAGTTCGTCAGTCGCCTCCTGTACTTCCTGCCCCGGTTGGTGGAGCAGCGGCGTGGTACCAGGCTCAGCGTCAGCAGCAGCTTCTGCAGCACCAGCAGCCCCTCTCCTCCCAGCAGCCTCAGCAGCAGCAGCGGCAGCAGCTGGCTCCAGGGTCGGGGCTGCGTCAGACCCAGCGTGGTGCTGCTTACACTCCCTGCACCTACCAGGTTCTGACAGGCCCTCGTCGTGGCCACCCTTGTGGCCGGTTTCACCCCCCTGGTCAGTGCTTTGCTCAGCTCACTGACACGGTTCGTTTGGTCTACGGGGTTGGTGCTCCTGCCCCTGACTGGCTGCCTCTTGTTCAGCGCTACGGCTCCGCTCTGTGGGGCATGTCTGCTGAGCAGTTAGTTGATCTGATTGGTACTCCCCATGCTATGTATGCTGTTGTTGACTCTAGTGTTTCTGACTCTGCTTACTCTGGTGTTGTTAGCTTAGGTGCTAGCCTTGCTCAGTTGCCTGTTGCTAGTGTAGGTTCTTGTGTAGACTCTAGTCCAGCGGCTACCTCAGAGGACGGTTCGCTGTCGTTCACGCTGGACTCTGGAGCCTCTCACTGCTTCTTTCGTGACAGCACGACACTTACGCCTCTTCCTGCGCCTGTTTCTGTGGCGCTGGCTGATCCCACTTCGGGACCAGTCACCGCGCGTCACACTACCACCTTGCCGTGTCCGGCTGCTCCTTCTGGGTCTCTCACTGGGTTTCACGTCCCCTCGTTCTCCCGGAACTTGGTGGGCGTGCGACCCCTCGTGAGTCAGCACGTGGGTGTGTGGTTTGAGCCTTCTGGAGAGACTGCGGTGTGTGTTGACGGGGACTCTTACCAGCCCCTCGCCACTTTTGCTGCTGAGCCGGGCTCCGGTCTCTACACTCTTCACACTGGCCCGCGCGCTCAGCAGCGACTGCAGCAGCAGCAGCAGCCGCAGCAGCAGCAGCAGCAGCAGCAGCAGCAGCAGCAGCAGCAGCAGCCGCAGCAGCAGCAGCGGCAGCAGCCGCAGCCGCAGCCACAGCGGCCGCCGTCGCAGCAGCCACTCCTCCCAGTTCCTGTCCCTCCCCCTAGTCTCCTCCCTGCGTCTCACCAGGTGGTTCCGTCCCCTCAGGTTGTCGCGTCCAGTCCAGTCGCTGCGTCTTGCTCCTGTCGGTCACTTGCCCACCCCACCGTTCTGTGGCACCACCGGATGGGACACCCTTCTCTTCCACGTCTGCGTGCTATGTCTAGTCAGCGTCTGGTCTTAGGTCTCCCGCGTGTCTTGCCGTCGCTGCCGCCGTCCCTTGCACCACCGTGCGGTCCTTGCGTCGAGGGTAGGCTGCGTGCCACCCCTCACTCCTCCTCCCTTCGTCCGGCCACCGAGCCTTTTGAGACGCTGCACTTGGACGTCTGGGGCCCCTCTCCTCGCCCTGGCCCTGAGCGTGAGCGTTTCTTTTTGGTGGTTGTTAACGACTACTCCCGCTACACCACAGTGTTCCCCCTGGCGAGGAAGTCTGAGGTGACTTCTACGCTGATCAGGTGGTTGCTTACCACCCAGGACACTCGTGGTCGTCGTGTCAGCTGTCTCCACTCCGACCGCGGGGGCGAGTTTCGCTCCGGCATTCTTGCTGGATTCTGTCGCGAACAGGGCATTCGTCAGTCCTGGACGCTTCCGGAGTCCCCACAGCAGAATGGGGTTGCTGAGCGTCGCATAGGCCTGGTCATGGAGATTGCCCGCACCTCCTTGACTCACGCCCGTGCCCCCCATTTCCTGTGGCCATACGCAGTCAGGTACGCCGCGCACCAGCTGAACCTCTGGCCACGCGTCTCTCGGCCGGAGGCTTCACCGACCAGTCTTTGGACAGGGTCCCCTGGTGTCGCGTCGAGGTTTCGTGTCTGGGGGTGCTTGGCTCTTGTCCGCGACACCTCCGCGGACAAGCTCTCGCCTCGCGCCGTTCCTTGTGTCTTCCTTGGTTTCCCTGAGGACTCCTCTGACTTCACCTTTTACCACCCTCCCTCTCACCGGTTCTTTGACTCCCGTGACGTCCGTTTCGAGGAGTCCACCCCGTACTACGTCAGGTACCCCAGTCGAGGTCTCCCGGTTCCTCCTCCCCCCCTCTTCCTGACAGCCGCTCCCCCGCCTGCTCCCCCGGTACAGCCTCCCCCCCCTGGTCCAGCCCCGTCTGGTGTGTCTCAGGCTAGCCCTCCCCCTTCGGTAGCCCCCCCTGTACAGCCTCCCTCCCCACAGTCTTCCTCGCCGCCTCCTGCAGGTGCTCCCTCTCGGGAGGTTGGTCCTGCGACTGTCCCTGTACAGGTCTCTGGTTCTGGGGGTGCTGGAGTTGGAGCTGAGCCGCGGGTTGCAGAGGACTCTTGTCTTCCGGGGGCTGGTACTGGTCGTGCGGAGTCTGGGGGTGCTGGTGCGGAGTCTGGGGGTGCTGCGTCTGGGGGTGAGGGTGTTCCTTCGGTTTCTGGAGAGCCTGGGTCTGGAGCTGGTGTTGGTGCTGCCTCTGGGGGTGGTGTGCTTGGTGCTTCGGAGGTCGACTCTGGGGCTGCCGCTGCCCCGGACACTACTCCTTCCCCCCACCCCTACCCGACCAGGTTCCAGGCTCGTGTTCGCCGTGCTCGTGAGGAGCAGCTGGAGTTGGAGAGAGAGGAGAGAGAGTTGCAGCGGCTCGAGGAGCAGGAGCGACAGCAGCAGGGGCAGCAGCCGCTGGAGCAGCAGCAGCCGCAGCAGCAGCAGCTGCCGTCTCCTCCTCCTGTCTCGGGTCTTCGGACCCTTGGTCTCCCCTCTCCCTCTCCTTCCTCCTCCCCCTCTCCTCCCGTCTCTGGTCCTCCGCTTCCTCCTCCTGACCCCTCTCCCGCTGTTTTCCCTCGTTCTCAGTCTTCGTTGTCCCCTCCTCCTTCTCAGACTTGGGCCTCTCGTCGCTCCCCTCGTGCTCGTCCCTCGTCTCCTGTTCCCTTCACTGACCTTCGTACTGCCTTACTTCGTTCTAGTCCACCTCGTCCGTCTCCGTCTGTGCTTCCGTCTCCTCCTGAGTCGGCTCTCACTGCGTCGCTCCCTACTCCTGTCACTGACTACTACCGCACGTACCGTCCTCTTCTCTCTCGTGTTCTCGCCTCGCTTGTTACTCACCCTCGTGCCTCTGTGTCCTCTGTGTCCGCTCTTACTGCCGCAGTCACTGAGTTTGCCTCTACCCGCCGCCTTGACTTCGCCACCGCTCTTGTGGCTGCTCCTCCTTCCAGTCCTCTGGCCGTCGGGGGTGTGTCTGCCCTTGGCTGTGACGCCCTAGAGGACAGGCAGTTTGAGCTAGAGTTCCTGGCGGCCGCTTCCCCTCATCTCTGTGCCATGCTCCTCGCCCCTGAGGGTGACCCCGACGCCCTTGACATTCCGACTCCTCGCACTTACGCTGAGGCAGTGTCAGGGCCTTGGGCCTCTCAGTGGAGAGCTGCCATGGACGCAGAGATGGCCTCCTACAGATCCACAGGCACCTACGTCGATGAGGTTCCCCCTCCGGGGGCGAACGTAGTCGACGGCATGTGGATCTACAGGGTGAAGCGGCCACCGGGATCTCCTCCGGTCTTCAAGGCACGCTACGTGGCTAGAGGTTTCAGTCAGCGCGAGGGAGTTGACTTCTTTCAGACCTTCGCGCCCACCCCGAAGATGACCACTCTTCGGGTGTTACTACACGTAGCAGCACAGAGAGACTACGAGTTACACTCTCTCGACTTCTCTACTGCTTTCCTTCAGGGCAGTCTTCACGAGGAGGTCTGGTTGCGTCGTCCCTCTGCCTTCACTGGCTCTTTCCCTCCTGGGACCCAGTGGAGGCTGAGGCGACCGGTTTACGGTCTTCGTCAGGCTCCTCGTGAGTGGCACGACACCCTGCGTTCTACCCTGTCTGACCTTGGGTTCCAGCCATCTTCTGCTGACCCGTCGCTGTTCGTTCGTCGTGGCCCCACACCTTTCTTTGTTCTGGTCTACGTTGACGACCTTGTTTTCGCCACCCCTGACAGGGTTGCTTTGGCACACGTGAAGTCCGAACTGCAGAAGAGACACACCTGCACTGATCTTGGTGAGCTGCGCCACTACCTTGGCCTGCAGATCACCAGGGACAGAGCTGCTCGCACCATTACACTTTCACAGTCGCACATGGTGCAGCAGGTCCTTCAGCAGTTCGGGCTTCAGCACTCCACAGTACAGCGCACACCTCTTGCTGTTGACCACAGACTCACTGGACCCTTTCCTGACGAGCCGTTCGAGCCTAGTGGTCCCTACGCAGAGCTTGTGGGTTGCCTCATGTACCTGATGACTTGTACTCGCCCGGACCTCGCCTTCCCTCTCAGCGTTCTTGCGCGCTTTGTTGCGCCAGGGAGACACCGTCCTGTTCACTGGACAGCAGCTGTGAGGGTGGCGAAGTACCTAGCGACGACGTCAGGCGTGGGGCTAGTTCTTGGAGGGCAGCAGTCTGTCGTACTTACTGGTCACTGTGACTCCTCTTACGCTGACGACGCTGAGACTCACAGGTCTACTCAGGGGTACTGTTTCAGCCTGGGTTCTGGAGCTGTTTCCTGGCGGTCCACGCGCTCCTCTTCGGTCTCGACCTCTACAGCTGAGGCTGAGATCTACGCTGGTGCCATGGCGGCACAGGAGCTGCGTTGGTTGACCTTCTTGCTCACCGACCTTGGTGAGCGGCCGAGCTCTGCACCGACCTTGTTCACTGACAACAAGGCGTCTATTCTCCTTTGTCGAGAGCCACGACTGGAGAGCAGAGTGAAGCACATTCACGTCAGGTACTTTCTTCTGCGTGAGTTGCAGAGGCGTGGACAGGCTCGCTTTGAGTTTGTGGAGTCCGAGGCCAACACTGCAGACATCTTCACCAAGGCGCTTCCGCCTTGTGACCACCAGAGGTGCTGTGTGCAGTTAGGCCTTGTTGACACTGGTTCTCGTGTTGCTTAGACTTGAGTGTACTGTTTACTTTGCTTTCTATATACCTCTGTTACTTCTTGGACTGGCCTTGTGGCCACTGTTGTTTGTGCTCAGACTGTGTGGTGACGTTGTGATCCACCCTGAGCTTCGTTTCTTGGACTGGTCTTGTGACCGTACTCGTTTGGTTCTGCTAGACACCCCTCACTTAGGCTATGGGGGTGTGTCAAATGTTGTAGCCTATAGTGAGGTTTGTCTTAGGGGGTACAAAACTTAGGGTTAGCTATATGTACCCCAACCAACATCAATGCATCATCCATTTCTCATTTTGACACTACCCCACTACACCCTAGACAATATGCAGCATATATGTTTGACACACCCCCATAGGCAAAGTGGGGGAGAACAAGGGGTCAAACGACCAGTCAAGAGAAGCAAAGCAAGCTCAGGGTGGATCTCAACGTCACCACACATTCTGAGCACAAGCAAAGGGCCACAAGGCCAGTCCACATGCAGAGATATATATGCAACAATAACAGTACAGTGATGACTACCTAGCAAGAGCAGGCATGCATGTATATATATAGATCACAGTACAAGCAGAGACTACAGCAAGTGTGGAAACGTAGGCACAAGGCCCAACAGGGTACAAAAGCGCTGATGATCACCAGACGGAAGTGCCTTGGTGAATATATCAGCAGTGTTGGCCCGAGTGGCCACGTGACGAAGACGAAGCTGGCCTCGCTGCTGCAACTCTCGAGCCAGGAAGTAACGCAGAGCAATGTGCTTCGTTCTGTGCTCCAGTCTGTGCTCCTCACACAAGGCAATGGCGGCCTTGTTGTCGACGTACAGCACTGGAGGAGAACGAGGCTGCTCTCCCAAGTCAGTCAGCAGGTAGGTGAGCCAGCGTAACTCCTGTGCAGCCATGGCTGTGGCGTAGATCTCAGCCTCACAACTGGAGCTGAGAACTGAAGACGAGCGTGTAGAACGCCACGAAACTGAACCAGAGCCAAGGCTGAAGGTGTAACCCTGCGACGACCGCTGAGTAGCCAGGTCGTCAACCCAAGAAGCGTCTGAGTGCCCAGTGAGGACAACTGGGCTCGTCCCTCCAAGCACTAGCCCCATGCCTGATGTGCTGCACAAGTAGCGCAGTACCCTCTTAGCAGCAGCCATGTGCTCAGGTCGGTGCCGACCAGGAGCCACGTAGCGAGCCAGAAGACCAAGAGGGTACGCGAGGTCAGGTCGAGTGCAAGTCATCAGGTACATGAGGCAGCCGACTAGCTCTGGGTAAGGACCACTCGGCTCTACGGACTCGTCTGAAGGTGGAGCTGAGAGCGAGTGACCTGTAGCCAGAGGAGTGGCCTGTGCTGAAGACCAGGTGAAGCCGAAGCGCTGAAGGACCTGCTGCACCATGTGTGACTGAGTCAGGGTGATGGTGCGGCGTGCTCTGTCCCGGGTGATCTGCAAGCCAAGGTAGCTGCGCAGCTCACCCAAGTCTGTGCACGTGTGTCTCTTCTGCAGCTCCGACTTTACGTGGGCGACGCACACGAGGATGTAGAACGGCGGCAGTGAAGTGTCGGTGCGCAGAAACAGCGACGGGTCAGCAGTAGAAGGCGCGAACCCAAGAGCCGCAAGCGTAGTCCTCAGTGTGTCGTGCCACTCACGTGGCGCCTGGCGGAGACCGTAGACCGGCCGCCGGAGGCTCCACTGGGTGCCAGGAGGGAACGACCCAGTGAAGCCCGGGGGGCGGCGCAGCCAGATCTCCTCGTGCAGGCTGCCCTGCAAGAAAGCTGTGCTGAAGTCAAGAGAGTGAAGCTCGTAGTCACGGTGAGCAGCAACATGCAGCAGCACCCGAAGAGTGGTCATCTTCGGGGTGGGGGAGAAGGTCTGGAAGAAGTCAACTCCCTCTCGCTGACTGAAGCCTCGAGCTACGTAACGCGCCTTGAAGACAGGCGGAGAACCCGGCGGCCGCTTCACCCTGAAAATCCACATGCCACTGACGATGTTCGCCCCAGGTGGGGGAACCTCGTCAACGTAGGTGCCTGTGGACTTCTAGGAAGCCATCTCTGCGTCCATGGCTGCCTGCCACTGAGAGGAGTAGGGACCCTCTATCGCCTCTGCGTAAGAGCGCGGAGTCGGGATGTCTGGTGCATCCGGATCTCCCTCAGGGGCAAGTAGCGAGGACACAAGATGAGGTAAAGCAGCAGCAAGACACTGGAACTCCTCCTGTCTGTCCTCAAGGACGTCCGTGCTAAGAGCACACTCACCCCCGACGGACGGAGGACAGACAGACTCAGGCTCAGCAACAAGACTGGCGGTGTAGTCTAGACGACAGGCAGCAGCAAAGTCAACAAGCTCAGCGACCAAGGCAGACGCAGCAGTAGACTCAAACGACGGGTCAGTGACAATAGTGGCTAGGAGACGCGTGACAGTAGGGTGCTCAGTACGAAACCGGTCAGACTCAGGGTCCGGAACGGCAGGCAGAGAGGACGCAGGAGGAGACGGCAGAGGAACAGGCGGCGGAGCAGAGGAAGGACAACGGACTACGAGGTGTGCGCCGGGGACAGCCGGCTGACGCGAACGAGGAACACGACGACCGGTACGACCAGGACGAACAGGCGAAACAGGACGCGACGCAGGCTCACGATGCTCAGCAGGACTACCAGTCAGCTCAGTGTAAGGAGAAGGAGCAGGCAGCGGTGAGCCAGACTGTAACGGAAGACCAGTAGACGACGGAAGAGTAAGAACCTGACGAAGAACAGAGGCAGACGGCGGCAGAGACGACGGAGACGGCGGAGCGAAGAACAGTCGTGTCGGCGCAGCTGCACCAGTACCAGCAGCTCCAGCAGCTCCAGTGCCTCCAGCAGCTCCAGTACCTCCAGCAGCTCTAGTACCTCCAGCAGCTCCAGAAGCTCCAGGCCCAGAGCCGACACCTCGAGTCCCAGGGTCTCCAACCTCTGTGTCTCCAGCAGCAGCACCCCCAGAACCAGCACCTCCAGTCCCAGGGTCTCCAACCTCAGGGTCGCCAGCAGTAGCACCCCCAGAACCAGCACCTCCAGCTCCAGGGTCTCCAACCTCAGTGTCTCCAGCAGCAGCACCCCCAGAGCCAGCACCTCCAGTCCCAGGGTCTCCAGCCTCAGTGTCTCCAGCACGAGCCCCTCCAGAACCAGCAACTCCAGCACCTCCAGTAGACAAAGGACCAGCACGACTCCGAGCTCCAGCAGCGCGACGCTGACGGCGACCGTACCAGTCCTGCAGCTGCTGTGGGGTGAGAGGCACACGTGGACGAAGGCGGCCACTCCAAGGAGACCGCGCAACAGTAGACTCAGAACCCTCAGCGCCCGCACCCCCAACGGCTCCAGAACCTCCGGTGTCAGTACCCTCAGCACCAGTACCTCCAGCGGCTCCAGAACCTCCAGCGCTAGCACCCTCAGCAGCTCCAGAACCTCCAGCTCCAGCGTCACCAGTACTAGGCCCTCCAGCAGCTCCCGAACCTCCAGCGCCAGCACCCTCAGTAGCTCCAGAACCTCCAGCGTCAGTACCGCCAAGCTCAGCACCCCCAGACCCCTCACACTCAGGCTCAGCACCACCAGGCTCTACACCCTCAAGCTCCGCACCCGCAGGCTCAGTACCCCCAGGCTCAGCACCCCCAGGCTCAGCACCCCTAGGCTCAGCACCCCCAGAAGTAGCACCCCGAGCAGGACCACTCTCAGTAGGACCTGAGTCACCAGTGACCTCAACCGGCGCAGTCAAGGGAGGAGGGTCTACCTGAGAAACACCTGAAGGAGCAGGACCGGGAGCGGGGAGGGGGTCTACCTGGGGAGCACCTGGAGCGAGGAAGAGCGGCGGGGGGGGGAGCGAGGCAGTGCGGTAGGGGAAGAGACGGTAAAAGGGAACCGACTCGTCGAACGTGACGTCCTGAGACGCAAAGACACGGCGCGAGGTGGGGTGGTAAAACTGCCAACCAGGCGCGTCAGGGACAAAGCCAAGGAAGACACAGGGGACAGCGCGGGCGGAGAGCTTGTCCGCGGTGGTATCGCGGACAAAGGCACGAGCACCCCAGACCCGGAAACGCGACGCATCGCCAACCTTCCCCGTCCACATCAGTGTGGGCGAGGTCTCCGGCAAGGAGACACGGGGCCAGAGGTTGAGCTGATGCGCGGCGTACCGGACCGCAAACGGCCACAGAAAATGGGGGGCAGCCGCATGGATCAGGGAGGTACGAGCGACCTCCATGACTAAGCCAATGCGGCGCTCAGCAACCCCATTCTGCTGCGGAGAGGCCGGAAGCGTGAACGACTGGGTGATGCCGTGCTCCGCACAGTAGGCTGCCAAGAGGTTGGAGGAGAACTCACCACCTCTGTCAGAGTGCAGACGCAGGACAGGAAAGTCCGACCGGAACCGCTCGCGGAGCTGGAGACGAACTGCGCGGATCCAGGGGATCAAAACAGCAGGGACATCCGCCTTGCTCCGCAAGGGGAAGACCGTGGTGTAACGCGTGTAGTCGTCGACAACCAGCAGGAAGTACCGCTCGTGGCCCTGTCCCTGGACGCGGGCTGGGCCCCACACGTCCAGGTGGAGCGTCTGCAGTGGAGCCTCTGTGGGAGGAAACGAGGAGGAGTGAGGAGCGGCGCGCTGCCGCCCCTCGACGCAAGGAATGCAGGGCGGCGCAGGCGAGGGAGGGAGGGCAGGCAGAGACCTGGGGAGACCAGAGACCAGGGAGCGAGAGTGCATGCTACGCAGGCGAGGCAAGGAGGGGTGACCAAGGCGGTGGTGCCACAGGAGAGTGTCGTGCGACAAAGCGCGACACTCGCAGGGGGCCGCCTGCTGACCAGACGTAGACGCAGACGCAGCTACCTGAGGGGACGCAGTGGTCAGTGTGTACAGACTCGAGCCAGGTGCACGGGTGAACGTGGCCAAGTGCCGGCCCGTCCTAGCACACGTACAGTGAGTCACTCGCTGACTCGCAGGAGTGAACTGGTGAACCCCCCCATCCTGGAGGTCAGCTCCACTCACCAAGTTCGTAGAGAACGAGGGGAGGTAAAGACCTGACAGGAAGCCAGACGGGACGGCCGGACACGGCAGAACCGTGGAGTGGTGGGCAATGACTGGACCCCCAGAGGGGTCCGCCAGGGAGACTGGAACTGGCCGACTGAGCGGCGTGAGTGCGGTGCAGTCGCGAAAGAAGGAGCGGGAAGCTCCTGAGTCAAGGGTGAAGGTGTGCGAGACCGCAGTGGGCGCAGTACCAGAGAGAGCAGACTCACCAGCACCTGAAGCCACGGCCTCACCAGTACCTAGAGCAGTAGACGTACTAGCACCGAGAGCAGCAGCCTCACCAGCACCTAGAGCAGGAGACGCACTAGCACCTAGGGCAGCAGCCTCACCAGGGTCAGGCGGTACGCACAGGTAACAGGCACGGTCAGCACTAGTAGACAAGGCATACATGGCAGTGAGAATAGCATCATAGTCAAGCGCAAAGATATCTACCCCCTGTCCATGCAGCTCCAGCCAGGTGGGGAGCTCAGCCTCGTCGCCAAACACTGTGCGCCAGGCGTCGCTCAGACGGGCGAAGCAGCGGGACTGTGTGTGACCAAGTGTCCCACAAGGCTGACCAGTCCTAGCACCTGTGCGAATGACGTACGGGCAGCGAACTGTACGGGTAGACCTGCTACACTGAGCGTACCACTCCTGGAGCTGCCGAGGCGTAAGTGGCTCGCGTGGACGCCCCTGCAGCTGCAGCTGGCCACTGCTAGACGCTCCCAACTGACCAGCCCCAGGGCGACAGCTACGACGGCTACCGCGACAACCCCAGCTAGTATACCACTCACTAAGCTGCTGGGGCGTGAGAGGCTCGCGTGAACGTCGCTGGAGCTGCATCTGGCCACCTGCCAGTAGCAGCAGCAGCAGCAGCAGCAGCGCGGGCAGGGCAGGCGTGGCAGGCAGGTAGGCAAGCAGGCAGGCAGGCAGGCAGGCAGGCAGACAGACAGGCAGGCCGGCAGGCAGGCAGTCAGGCCGGTAGGCAGGCAGGCAGGCGCGCAGGCAGGCAGGCAGGCAGGCCGGCAGGCAGGCAGGCAGCCAGGCAGGCAGGCAGGCAGGCAGGCAGGCAGGCCGTCAGGCAGGCAGGCAGTCGCTCACCAAAGGCTGGGAGAGCAGGCGCTCACCGGGCGAGCAGGGCCGGCGCTCGACAGCGGCGACGTCGGGGCCGCAACACCGGCTGCAGAGCAGGGCCGAAGCAGCTGCAGGGCGGGGCCGCTTCAGCGGCAGGTCGGGGCCGTGGCAGCTGCAGGGCGGGGCCGCATCAGCGGCAGGTCGGGGCCGTGGCAGCTGCAGGGCGGGGCCGCATCAGCGGCAGGTCGGGGCCGTGGCAGCTGCAGGGCGGGGCCGCATCAGCGGCAGGTCGGGGCCGAGGCAGAGGGCCGCGCGCGGCTCGGCGCGGGCTGCGCTGACAGCGCGCTAAGCTGATGCAGGCCGCGCGCGGTCGCGCTAGGCAGTAGCGGGCCGCGCGCGGCTCGGCGCGGGCTGTTGCGGGCCGCGCGCGGGCCGCGCGAGGCAGTAGCAGGCCGCGCGCGGCTCGGCGCGGGCTGCGTGGGCTCGGCGCGGGCTGCGCGCGGCAGCTGCGAGCTGCGCGCGGCTCGGTGCGGGCTGCGCGCGGCTGCAGCGGGCTGCGCGCGGGTCGGTGCGGGCTGCGCGCGGCTGCAGCGGGCTGCGCGCGGCTCGGTGCGGGCTGCGCGCGGCTGCAGCGGGCTGCGCGCGACTCGGTGCGGGCAGCGCGCGGCAGCAGTGTGCTTAACGGTCTGCAGGGGCTGTGTGCGGGCCTGACGGGCGTGTAGAGGCGGCGCGCGGGCCTTACGGGCCTCTAGGGGCAGCGCGCTGGCCTAGGGCAGCAGGAGGCAGCGCATGTGCAGCACGTCACAAGGCAAGGCAAGGCAGGCAGGTACGTGGGGTAGCGCGGTAACCGCAGCGGTAGGTGGGCCCGAAAAAAACGGTCCTACGGACCTTAGTGCTCTGATACCATGTTAGAATCTAGCAGCAGGAAAAATGAGTGAACTAGCAGAATGCAGGAGTACAAGTAGTAAACCTTAATTGGGCTGTACCCCATATGGGCTACCCCACTACAGCCTAGACAATATGCAGCATATATGTTTGACACACAACGCATAACATATGAGATGCGTCCTGTTCACCACTCTACAATCTGAAGAAGGCTTGCATATATGTGCCTCACTCTCACCTGCAGAGTGTGCTTCACATGGTCAATAGCGACGGTATCAGGCGTGGCAGCCACATACTCAGCCACGCCTATCCATGCCACCGTGCCAAACCCACCAACAAAACAGATTTCACTGGTGGGGGGAGAAGCGGGAGAGGGAACGAGAGGGAAGGACATGGCATGTTGAAGAGCCACGTCAATCCACGCCACCACGCCAAAGCCCCCACAAAATAGATGTCACTGCCCGCCATATTTTCGCGGAATCCGCACCGGTATAGAAATTTGCGAATCAACCAGCAAGTTTTGCACTTGATCCTACTCATTGTATCCCCCCAGACCTTTGCAACTTGATTTCGGTAGCGAACGAGCACCCGCTCATCTACCCCACCCTTTTGAATTGGCCCATCCGGGGCGTTTTTAGCCATAGTTTCGCGGAATCCGCACCGGTATAGAAATTTGCGAATCAGCCAGCGATTTTTGCACTCGATCCTACTCATTGTATCCTTTCAGATCTTTGCAAATTGATCTCGGCAGCAAACGAGCATACCCCACCTTTTACAATTGGCCCATCCGGGGCGTTTTTAGCCATATTTTCGCGGAATCCGCACCGGTATGGAAATTTGCGAATCAGCCAGCAATTTTTGCACTCGATCCTACTCATTATGACCCCTCACACTTTGCAACTTGATCTCGGCAGCAAACGAGCACCCGCTCGCCTACCCCACCAGGGCTCTCGCTAGGTTTTGGGGCTGTCTGACAGTAACCTGGAAAAATTTTCCCCCGTCTTTGCTCGGACGACGAAATTTTCATGGTCTGCATGATAAGTTGAAAACATTTTTCTAGTCTGATTACTAAGACGAAAAAAAATTTCATGGCAGCATACCGGTATGCCGCAGTTACATGACAGCGAGGCTGCTATAAGACACGCGTATTGAATTTGCGTGCAGTTACAGGGCAGAAAATGGCTGTACCTGTGGTCCTATCCTCTGGTCCACTGGGCATATGGCCTAGTGGGTCAAGATGTCGGTTTCAGACGAAACCGAACTCGATATCTGTATATTCAGATTAAGAATTCTACATGGTCTGGAAAATCATACGAACCTGAAACGCTTGTCTTACTGATCAGATGAGAAAAAACACAGAGTCTTAGGAAGCAGATGAATAAAAAAAATCAAGTCTTAAACTCAGACCATCAGACCAAATTGGTCTGATAACGAGAACACTGTACCCCACCCCTTTGAATGGGCCCATCCAGTGCGTTTTTAGCCATGTTTTCGCGGAATCCGCACCGATATAGAAGTTTGCGAATCAGACAGCAAATTTTACACTCGATCCTACTCATTGTATCCCCCCCAGACCTTTGCAAGCGGGAGAATCAGCCAGCGGGAGAATTTTACACCCGCCCCATTCTCCCGCTTTCCATCACTTCGTCCCATTCTCCCGCTTTCCGTCACCCCGCTCCATGCTCCCCCTTTCCATCACCTCGCCCAATTCTCCCTCTTTCCATCACCCCGCCCCATTCTCCCACTTTCCATCACCCCGCCCCATTCTCCCGATTTCCATCACCTCGCCCCATTCTCCCTCTTTCCATCACCCCGCCCCATTCTCCTGCTTTCCATCACCCCGCCCCATTCTCCCGCTTTCCATCACCCCGCCCCATTCTCCCGCTTTCCATCACCCCGCCCCATTCTCCCGCTTTCCATCACCCCGCCCCATTCTCCCTCTTTCCATCACCCCGCCCCATTCTCCCGCTTTCCATCACCACGCCCCATTCTCCCGCTTTCCATCACCCCGCCCCATTCTCCCTCTTTCCATCACCCCGCCCCATTCTCCCGCTTTCCATCACCCCGCCCCATTCTCCCGCTTTCCATCACCCCGCCCCGTTCTCCCTCTTTCCATCACCCCGCCCCATTCTCCTGCTTTCCATCACCCCGCCCCAATCTTTTGCTTTCCATCACCCCGCCCCATTCTCCCTCTTTCCATCACCCCGCCCCATTCTCCCGCTTTCCATCACCCCGCCCCATTCTCCCTCTTTCCATCACCCCGCCCCATTCTCCCTCTTTCCATCACCCCGCCCCATTCTCCCGCTTTCCATCACCCCGCCCCATTCTCCCGCTTTCCATCACCCCGCCCCATTCTCCCGCTTTCCATCACCCCGCCCCATTCTTTTGCTTTCCATCACCCCGCCCCATTCTCCCTCTTTCCATCACCCCGGCCCATTCTCCCGCTTTCCATCACCCCGCCCCATTCTCCCTCTTTCCATCACCCCGCCCCATTCTCCCTCTTTCCATCACCCCGCCCCATTCTCCCGCTTTCCATCACCCCGTCCCATTCTCCCGCTTTCCATCACCCCGCCCCATTCTCCCGCTTTCCATCACCCCGCCCCATTCTCTTGCTTTCCATCACCCCGCCCCATTCTCCCTCTTTCCATCACCCCGCCCCATTCTCCCGCTTTCCATCACCCCGCCCCATTCTCCCTCTTTCCATCACCCCGCCCCATTCTCCCGCTTTCCATCACCGCGCCCCATTCTCCCGCTTTCCATGACCCCGCCCCATTCTCCCGCTTTCCATCACCCCGCCCCATTCTCCCTCTTTCCATCACCCCGCCCCATTCTCCCTCTTTCCATCACCCCGCCCCATTCTCCCGCTTTCCATCACCCCGCCCCATTCTCCCTCTTTCCATCACCCCGCCCCATTCTCCCGCTTTCCATCACCGCGCCCCATTCTCCCGCTTTCCATGACCCCGCCCCATTCTTCCGCTTTCCATCACCCCGCCCCATTCTCCCTCTTTCCATCACCCCGCCCCATTCTCCCTCTTTCCATCACCCCGCCCCATTCTCCCGCTTTCCATCACCCCGCCCCATTCTCTCGCTTTCCATCACCCCGCCCCATTCTCCCGCTTTCCATCACCCCGCCCCATTCTTTTGCTTTCCATCACCCCGCCCCATTCTCCCTCTTTCCATCACCCCGCCCCATTCTCCCGCTTTCCATCACCCCGCCCCATTCTCCCTCTTTCCATCACCCCGCCCCATTCTCCCGCTTTCCATCACCCCGCCCCATTCTCCCTCTTTCCATCGCCCCGCCCCATTCTCCCGCTTTCCATCACCCCGCCCCATTCTCCCGCTTTCCATCACCCCGCCCCATTCTCCCGCTTTCCATCACCCCGCCCCATTCTCCCGCTTTCCATCACCCCGCCCCATTCTCCCTCTTTCCATCACCCCGCCCCATTCTCCCGCTTTCCATCACCCCGCCCCATTCTCCCTCTTTCCATCGCCCCGCCCCATTCTCCCGCTTTCCATCACCCCGCCCCATTCTCCCGCTTTCCATCACCCCGCCCCATTCTCCCGATTTCCATCACCCCGCCCCATTCTCCCTCTTTCCATCACCCCGCCCCATTCTCCCGCTTTCCATCACCCCGTCCCATTCTCCCTCTTTCCATCACCCCGCCCCATTCTCCCGCTCTCCATCACCCCGCCCCATTCTCCCTCTTTCCATCACCCCGCCCCATTCTCCCGCTTTCCATCACCCCGCCCCATTCTTCCGCTTTCCATCACCCCGCCCCATTCTCCCTCTTTCCATCACCCCGCCCCATTCTCCCTCTTTCCATCACCCCGCCCCATTCTCCCGCTTTCCATCACCCCGCCCCATTCTCCCGCTTTCCATCACCCCGCCCCATTCTCTTGCTTTCCATCACCCCGCCCCATTCTCCCTCTTTCCATCACCCCGCCCCATTCTCCCTCTTTCCATCACCCCGCCCCATTCTCCCGCTTTCCATCACCCCGCCCCATTCTCCCGCTTTCCATCACCCTGCCCCATTCTCCCGATTTCCATCACCCCGCCCCATTCTCTTGCTTTCCATCACCCCGCCCCATTCTCCCTCTTTCCATCACCCCGCCCCATTCTCCCACTTTCCATCACCCCGCCCCATTCTCCCTCTTTCCATCACCCCGCTGTCGGAAATTCCCTTACCACTTCCCACCTCAGCGCCTCTCCCACATCTCCTTCCTACCGTCCTCCCTTACTCGTTACCGACTTCACCACCCTTGAAGTGCTGCTCCTTGCTCATTGCTTCTTTTGCCCATGGGATGGTGCCTCCTTCCCCTTTTGCTGCCCAAAGCTCCCGGTCACCCTTACTGCTTCTGGTCCTTGATATCCTCTTGCCCCTTCCCGTGACCCTTCGCCGCCCTCGCCCTAGTCACGGGACCTTGATATCCGCCCGCCCGCGCCACATTAGTGATATGATCCACCGCCCGCACCCCTGCTTCACTTTCCAGCACCAGCATCCCCGAATCTCGCACCTCCTTCACGGTCCATCGCTGCTGTGACAGCCCCACATCCAGTCCATCTTTCTTGGGGCGTTTGATGTACACCTCCTGTCCCTGCTGTAGTGCCGCCGGCTCTCCGCCAGCCCTCTGCTCCTGCCGCTGCCTGTATCGGTGGATGTCCCGCAGTTGAGCCACGTGCAGGCTCTCCAATGCCGTTGGTAACAGGCGCCTCAGGTACTCCCCCCTGACTGCCGCCAATGCCGCCCATTTCTCCGATGTCCCCGCCGTCACCACATCTGTCAACACTCGCGGGGCTCCTACTGGTAGCACCGCTTCTCGGCCGAAGAGCAGATGATAGGGCGAGAGATCTCTGAGCGCCGCCTGCTTGCTGAACCTGTATCCTGCCATGATCCAATGCAGATGCCTGTCCCAGTCCCGCTTCCTGGTCTCTTCGTATGCTCGCAGCCCTCGCTTCAGGGTTTGGATAAGCCACTCCGTGCGCCCGTCGCTCTGCGGGTGGTACCTGGATGTGGTGCGTTGGGGAATCAGACACGAGGACAACAGCTCATCGAATTCCCCTTGGAATTCAGTGCCTTGATCCGTTAGCACTTCCCCACACGCACCAAAGCGCGTCAGCACCTGTTCCTCGAAAGCGTCGGCCACCGCCTCTGCCATCTTGTGACTCACTGCTCGCACTTCCACCCATTTGCTCACATGTTCTATCATAACCACCACGTACCGCCGCCCCCGCTTGGTCAATGGCAGCTCTCCCGCCAGATCCAGAGACCACTGATAGCCCAGCCCCACGATGGGCAGAGGCTGCAATTCCGCCTTGCTCCTCTCGAATGCCGCACGGTTCCTGATGCACATTGGGCATTTAGCCACCCAGTCCTTGACCTCCTTCCGCATCCTGCCCACCACCATCCTGTCTGCAGCAGCTGCTGCGTGCGAAGCGGGCCAAAGTGCCCCAGCCGGTTGTGCACCTCCTGTATCACTCCCTCTCTCTCCTTGGGTTCCGGCACTCGCTTCCAACCATCCTGCGTCCGTATCTGCACTTGGTTCTGGTACCAGCGGTAGTGTTGCCCCCTGCTTCGGGCCCTGGCTGAAACCATCGCTCCTTTCGCCGTCTCTCCCTTCAGCCATGCCAATGTCTTTGGGTCTTTCCACACTTCCGTGGCGCCTGCCTGCTGCTCCCGGCGCAGCGGTGTGATAGGGTCTGCCACCAGCGCTGCCAGCGCCATTTCTGGCGCCACTGTTCCTGGACAAACCATCCACGTGCTGCATGGTCTTCCCTGGGCGATGCCGAATAGTGAACTGGTACTCTTGCAGCTTCATTGCCCACCTGGCGTTCCACCCTGTCAGACTCTGATTCTGCATCAGCCACAACAGCGGCTGGTGGTCGGTGACCAGCGTGAAGGGCCTGCCTTGCAGGTATACTCGGAAGTGTCCCACTGCCCAGACTGCTGCCAGCCCCTCGCCTTCATAAGAAGAGTAGTTAGCCTCGGATGGGTTGCAGGATCAGCTGGCGAATGCCACCACCTTCTCCTCCCCTCCCTCTTGCTGGCTCAGGATGGCCCCCATGCCTGTGCTGCTCCAGTCCGTGTAGACTACAAAAGGTAAGTCTGCCCTCGGCAGCTGTAGCACTGCCCCACTCTTCACTGCTCCCATCAAATCCTTCAGCGCCGTCTTCTGCTGCTCAACCCATTGCCACTTGGCGTCGTCTTTCAGCAGCCTGTTCAGTGGTGCTGCTCTCCTGCTGAAGTTCTCCACGAACTTGCGATAATAGTTGAGAAACCCCAGCAGTGCTCTGAGGGCGCTTTTGTCCTTGGGCTGAGACACCTGATCCAGAATGGCCACCTTCGCCTTCTGGATGGCCAAACTTCCTCCCGCCACCTCGAATCCCAGGTATGTCACCGCTGTGTGCCCAAAGCGGCACTTCTTCGGATGACAAGTCAGCCCAGCTTCCTTGATCCTTCGCAGCGCCTCGGCTAGGCATTCCACGTGCTCTTCGGGAGTGGTGCTGAACACGATCACGTCGTCGATGTAGCACAGGGCCCCTTCCATTCCCCGCAGCACCGCGTCCATCACCTTCTGGAATAGCAATGAGGCATTCTTGAGACCAAAGGGCATGCGGTTCCACTCGTACGCCCCGTCCGGTCCGTGAAAAGCGGTTTTCTCCTTGTCTGCCTCCGCAATTGGGATTTGGTTAAATCCCTGTCTCATATCCAGTGTCGAGAACACTCGAGCCCCTGCCAGCTGATCGAAGAGCTCATCCACCATGGGAGTGGAGTATCTCTCTAGCACCGTCACTTTATTCAGATCCCGATAGTCGCCACACATGCGCCGTGCCAGCACCGTCCCTGTCAGGTCCATCCTGGCAGCCACCACCGTTGCTGCTGCGTACTTGGATTCTGACCGTCGTATCAGCCCTGCCTCGAGCAACTCCAGACACTTCTCCTTGCATATCTCTAAGTCCTGTGGGCTCATCCGTTGCCTCCTCTGGTACACCGGCACCGTCGTGGTCAGATCCAACGTCATGACTGCACAGTTGCAGCACCCAGCTCCTTCAGCGTGTAGGCAAACGTCTGCCTGTGTGCTGCCAGCAATGTCTCTACTGCCTGCCGATGTGCTCCTTGTAGCCCTTCTCCTATGTCCCATGAGGGCTGCTCTCCTTCATGCCCTCCGGTCCCAGCCCCCGGCTGCTCCCTCGTCCTCTCATTCTCCGTATCCTGTTCTCTGGCTTCGCTCGCCGTCACCTCCAGCGCCACATCGCGAAACTGGGGTATCTGGTTTTCCAACCGAAAGCCAGTCGTTGACAACTGGAGGGGTAAAACCAATCGTCAACGCCTCGCAAGCCAGTCCAGTTGGCCAGTAGGTTTCGACATCCCAATTTTCCGGCGGCTCATTTGCGTGTTGCCAGGCATTTCATCGGAATGTTGGTTAACACCAACCAATCACTGAGACATGGGAGGCGAGCCTCCGGCTTGGCTGAGGTTCGGAAATGCCCCAGTCGCGAGCGAACCAATCGTTTGATTGGAGGTTCCGAGGTGTTGGGGCTTCGACAATGTGGGACGATAACATCGTAAGGGTGACCTGTTAATGAGACATTCAGGTACATGTACAGTTAGATATGGAATTCATTTCAGCTTGATCATGGCTTTTTCATTTGTGGATGTTATAATTTTCAATGTAATGGATGATTGGTCTGAACGATGAGTTACATTTATGCGAAACTACTGTTGAGTATTTAGCTTGTAAGACTTCATTTTTAAATATTGCAATGGTAATTGAATTATCACATTCAGAGACAAGTACGTTTAATATGCATATGCACTCCTGTAACGACGTGTTATAGGAGTTGCCAAAGGCATGCGCGCGAAAATGGAAGTGTACGGACGCAGGTCGATCGCACGATCGCTTATTGCACCGCACTGAAAATCTCGGAAAGCATTTTCAACTTACCACACCCTTTTTTACCCCGCATAATTAGATTCGATCTCAGGTTCGGTGCTACCCATCTTGTCGGTGGGCTGGGAGGGAGGGTGGTGCGGAATTGCAGGGACCGTAGAGGGGCGAGAGTAAAATTGTACACGTGGCCCGGATTTCACGCATGTACACAAACCATATCAAGGGACACAATCCCAATCCCGTTATGATTTCTAAGAAAATCGCCTTACCCAATCAAAGGAAGCCGACACCAAAATGTGTGTGTGAGGTTGACCCAGGGCGATGCCGTGGCAATAGACTAGCATCAGGAAATGCCACCGTGTCCCGAAATTGACGCGCGGAGCTGCACAGTGACTCCCAAACTGACCAACCCAACTGTACTCGACAGCAGATCTCAGCCTGGGCTAAGGTTCTGTTTCTCCTGATCCATCACACCCGCACCCATCCCATCCTTTGCTCGAATTCTCAGATCAGTCGTTCATTTCTTTTTTCGTCGTAGTTCTGCTCCATTGCTGTTTCTCACCTCTACTCCCTCCGCGTCGCCTACTTAGAACGAGCATTTCACAGGCTCAGTTTAGCTGGCGGCGAGGGCACTGTTTCTCTCGACGTCGTCAACAGGAAATCGCGTGGAGGATATTCTCAGGTAATCAGAAATCCTAAGCATTCTGTAGTTTTTGTTTGTTTGTTTTTTTTTTTTCAGATCTGTACTTTCCTTTAAATTAGAACAATGTAGGTTTCGTCCATCGTCTCGCAAGTGTCAGTGCTTTGCGCGAATGTTCACACTTTCCTTTATCATGCTGGCTTGATCTCGATTTATTTTCCTTGAGGCTGCTTCTTCATCGTGTTATCTGTGCCATGTTCAGAATGGTTAACCACCCTGCTTGAACACTATGTTTTTCCAGGTGCTTTGCTTCTACCGCACCGATATTCCGACGCCCACAGGTAAGCCAGCATTGCATGGTGCAAGAATACTTCGCTGTGTCAGAATATTATGCTCTAGCCTGTAGTGGGGTGCTCTATAGCGAGTACAACCCTTCTAGGGTTTGCTATTTGTATCCCCATTCTTACTAGTGCAACCCCTCTTTGCCTAAACTTCTCTTGCCTAGCTAGGGTTCTCCTAGCTATGGCTCCTAACTATCTTTACTATCTCGACATGCTATCAGAGCAGGTCGATCCCTTTGGATCGATCCTGTGGGTGGGCTCACCACCTCGTTGCTTCCGCTGCAACTTCCGCTGCTACTCTATGTGCCGCACGCCCCGTGGCGTGCGGCAGTTTTTTCTTCCCGCCGTGCGCCCCGAGGCGCGCGGCGGTTTTCTGCCCGCCGTGCGCCCCGTGGCGCGCGGCGGTTCTCTGCCCGCTGTGCGCCCCGAGGCGCGCGGCGGGCTTCTGCCCCGTCACTCGACGCGTCGCCCCCGGGAGGCGTTGCGACGGGCGACGGGGACCCGCGCGTCGCCCCCCGTCGCCCGTCGTGGCCTGCGCGCGGCCCGTACAGCCGGCGTGCGGCCCGTACGGGCTGCGCCAGGCCTGCGCGCGGCCCGTACGGGCTGCGCCAGGCCCGCGCGCGGCCCGTACGGGAAGCGCCAGGCCCGCGCGCGGCTCGGGCCGCCTGCGCGCGGTTCGGGCGGCTATGCCAGGCCCGTGGGCGGCCCGTTCCTCGCTGCCCCTGCCCTCCCCACTGTCCCCCGTGCTTCTACTGGCGCCCCACCCCTCCTACAGCCCGTTCTCCTGAATTAGGGTTTGGGGGTGAGGGGTATGGGGGTGAAGCCACTGAGTGCCGTTCCCTGTTCCTCCTCCTCCTCCGTCTCCCTGTGCTGCAGCTGCCGCTGAGGGGGGTGGACTTGTTGGAGCCGTTGGAGTGGTACTAAGGGGGGGTGAAGGGGGAGTGGAGCTAGCGGTGTAGCAGCGGGTGTGTGTCAGGGGGAGTGGGATAGTTTGGGGAGGTTGAAGGGGGTGGCCGCCGTGAAGCCAGCAGCTCCAGTCGCCCGTGAGACCGTTGCGCCAGTCGCCCGTGAGCCCGTTGCGCCAGTCGCCCGTGAGCCCGTTGCTCCAGTCGCCCGTGAGTCCGTTGCTCGTCTGCCGCTACTTTCAGCCGCGGAGCCAGTTACTCCAGTAGCCCGTGTGCCAGTTGCTCCAGTTGCCAGTGTGCCAGTTGCTCCAGTTGCCCGTGTGCCAGTTGCTCCAGTTGCGCCGTGTGCCAGCAGCTTCAGCTGCCGCCCACTACCTCCTCTCCTCTCATAGTCTCTTTCCTCCTCCTCACTTGCCCGTTGTGACTACCACTAGCTTTGCTCATAATTGTGAACTTTAAACTATTGCTTCTTGAACTTGTGCTCAGAATGTGTGGTGACATTGTGATCCACCCTGAGCTTGTACTGCTTTGCTTGCTCTGCTGATTACACCCCACTTTGGCTATGGGGGTGTGTCAGAATATTATGCTCTAGCCTGTAGTGGGGTGCTCTATAGCGAGTACAACCCTTCTAGGGTTTGCTATTTGTATCCCCATTCTTACTAGTGCAACCCCTCTTTGCCTAAACTTCTCTTGCCTAGCTAGGGTTCTCCTAGCTATGGCTCCTAACTATCTTTACTATCTCGACACGCTGCTCTGTTTATCTCGCTGTGCTGTCGGTTTTTCCTCTTTTTTTTACCGTTTTTTATTCTGTGGCCTTCCAGACTACGTTCACTAACATTGTTTATGGCATTTCGTGTACCTGCAGGCCTGCTGAAGGGTTTTCAGCCGAAGACTGTTTGTTAGGGACTTTTAGATGTAGGCACATTGAGGATTGGGACGTGGTGCTCAGTGTTGTGTCACGTTTATACACTTGCATTATACCATTTTATATAGTTTGCAAGATCCTACTTGGCAGAATGGAAGAAGGGGGACATTATCGATGTGACGTGAAGGACTGCATTGCAAAATTTCCTACTGCGTTGGCAAAGGCATGGCACATGTCGAAGGGAAAGCACAGGTTCAAGGCTCCTGATGCAACTCCAGAACTGCGAAACGAAAGCAGCCAAGGTGGGGCTGCAGAGGCGCTCTGAGCTGCTGCAGAGCGCATTCGAACGAGAACAACTAAACGTACCCGCATTGATGTGCAGGCAGAGAGTAGTCGCATGGCAGAGGACGTGGACGCTGCAGCGATGAATGAGGACCCAACAGGGTATCACTTCTCCTCCGGTGGTGATACATCGAAGGTGGATCCCGATGCGCGCGTGTATCGGTTTGTAAGGACGGCTGCGGGCGGTTTCGGACTCTCGAGGGTGGATATGAAAGAGTTGATATCCATCCTCATAGAGGTGTTGAGCAATCCGGGGCGTCTAACCATTAATTCCCTTGCCGCATTTGATGGCTACGAGAAGTTGCAACTCGCCGATGCCAACTTCCACCCATTCGAGCAGGTTGATCTTACGAAAGAGGGGGACTTGGAGCCGGTGAACATGTGGCGTCGTTCTGCACTGACATGCGTTGCAAGCCTATACGAGAACGTGGCGAACGCCGACGGCTTCGTTGTGAAACCACCGGCACCCAACAGGGATCCGGAAGCTAAGCGCATATACAAGGGTCCTGAGACGGGCAGTTGGTGGCGAGAAGTCCTAGCCGAATTGCCACAAGGGGCGTCGGTAGCTGCGGTGATCATATACTCTGACGAAACAACACTCACCATCGATGGAGGACTCAAGGGCTGGCCAGTGTACATCTCATTGGCCAACATCGCTTCGGGTAATCGTTGGAAATCGCACGGCCATCGACTTGTCGCTCTATTACCCGACGACGACGGTGGCTTCTACGCGAAAGGGAATGAAGAGCGCCGGCGGCTTGAAGTGTTCTAGGAGGCCTTGAACCTCATCATGGAGGAGTTGAAGGCTGGGCAATTCGAGTAAGTGCCTTGCTCCTTCGAATACAGTTTCTGTATTTGTGCAATGCTCGCCAATGGATACCCGCACTTGTGATGTTTCACTAACAAGCTATGTACATTTTTATTGCCTGTACAGGGGAATGAAGCTCACGGACCCATATGGCATTCTCCGTAAGGTTTATCCGATGACATACGCGTACGTCGGTGACTACCCGGAACAGTGCAAGGTCGCTGGAACCAAGTCGGGCATCAAGAAAAAGTTCCCATGCCCCAGATGCGCCGTACCGAAGGAGGAGCTCAACAACATGGAACACCCGCTTGAGTACAGGAGGGAGGAACGCCAGAAGCAGCTTGTCAGCGAGATGGAGCGTGCGCGTACGAAAGAAGCACGCACAGAGCTCGAGCGCGCACACAGCACCCACTGCATTCATGTAAGTGCCGTCGTGTATACGCCCAAAGTTTCGACATGCTTTTGCACACTGTATGTCATGATTTGTTGTGATGGTTAAGATTCTGACAGGTACTTCAACACAACCCAACCGTTGTTATTTGTGCAGAGCGCATTGTGGGGACAACGATTTGCTGATAAGGATTTTGCCAATCCTTATCGGCAGATCACATCCGACTTCATGCACATGTCGCTGCTGGGTGTGTACAAGCACATCTTAGAAGGTCTCAAGCACAAGCTCACTACAGCAAAGCTACAGGAGCTGGATGCTGTGCTCAAGACCATCACCCAGTACAGCAGACAGTCGTTCTTTCGACTACCTGCGCACAGCGATGGCTACTTTAGTGGGAATGGGACTTTCAAGGCCTTCCATCATCAGGCAGTCATGCAAGTGTTGCCAGTGCTCCTGTTGATGGTCAAGGTGGATGACAAAACGATCCGAGCAGTTGAGTTGTTCTGCCACTGGCATTCCGAAGCGTGGCATCGGACATACCACGACGACGACTCGTTGGAGAACCTGGACAACCTTACACGCACGTGAGTAATAGTATTTGTGCTTGATTGTCACCCGTACGTGCTATTGTATGGTTGTGCGATTGCATCCTTGTATGTTTGCCTGCATACGAATGGATCACTGATCGCTGTTTGTGTTGATATACGTGCAGGCTGGTACCGATGCTCATGTCGGAGTTCGAGGCGGACCAGAAGTCGCACTTCAACGTCCCTAAGATACATGCGATGCTGCATGTTACCGACGACATCAGGCGGCGAGGCATCCCGATTCACTACTGCACGGATGTATACGAGCATGTGCACGTCGCCATAATGAAGAGGCCGTACCGCGCGTCGAACAAGAGGAACGCCGAGGCCTCGATCACTCAACGTTGCCTCATTTCCGAGCCGATCGAGAAGATGACCGCGTCCATCGAGGAGGCGAGCGACAATCAAGCACGATGCGTCGCTCTGCAACAGGTATGTGCGTTGGGGTCTGTTTGTGTAAATGTCTACGTTTTGGGGTGTATGTGTATCTGTAGTTGTGTGTCCATCTATTGGGTTGTGTGTGCTGTGGTACATGTGTGCGTATAGTCGTGTAGGTTGGGGTGTGTGTGCGAGTTCGAGCGTGTTCTAAGGTGTGTGCATTCGTGTCTAAGCGTGTTTGAATGCTTGGATATGCGTCTGTATGTTTGTGTGAGTGCGCGCACGCGCGCGCGTGCTCAGGTACGTTTGCGTGGGTCTTTCATTGTGATATTTAATTGACATGGTCCGTTCTTTCCACGTCCATTGAACATTTCACAAATATCCGCTTTCTCTCAGTACCAGATACCTAACTATGGTTTCCAGCTTCTTTTGTTTGAGCAGGCAATCGAGAGCAGACGTCCAACAGTGTCAGCATCGTCATCACAAATGGTGCTCGGGGATTTCAACGACAAGAACTTCAAAACGTACCGCGCGAGCGTTCCCGCCGACTTTCGACTACTGGAGGGAACCATTAAAGCATACCTTAATGGGGAGTTCCTGGCGAGCACACTAAGGTGCACTATCACTGCGTGATCGAGGTGCATTCTGGTGTCGCTGTGCCGCCTGACGATGATTACACGAGGTATAGTAGATACCCGCAGTACGCCCGCGCTACACCGATGTTCTACGGGAAGCCATGGTTTTCCGATGTCACAATCAAGGGCGAAGACGACAACAAAGTCAAGCAGATTTGGCGAGCGAAACTCCTTTGTGTGTTTACGCTGCGACGGACAGTGGAGACCGTCGATGCTGCCGGCGACAGAACGGAAGAGCAGATCACGGAGCAACTCGCATTCTGTCGTTACTACGGCGAGACCGCACAGTCCCAGACGACGGACATGAAGTCACTGCAGTGGTGGCCATCAGGCCGGGGTTACGGGGTGCTGCCGGTTGAGAGTATATTGCGTGTGATGCATGTCGTACCCAAAACCGTAGAGCCGGCTCATCCCAACGCAAAGTTTATCCTAAACCATTTTAGATGGTAGGCTGTATATTCTGTACATAATATATTTATTTATTGCGCACAGAATCCCTGTTTCCTGAATTTACTTGAATTAAAAATATTATAAAAACAGTAGGTCTAGCTCTATTACACCCTATCAAAGATCCCCTAAGTTACAACGCGCCTTTGTTTCAGAACGCCGTGTTAGCGGTTAGTAGTGTAACAAGTAGACACGGGCATCTGTGCAGCATTCGGCTACTGACTCGATATCCACCAAGGGCACCGGCGACAGCTCAGCGAGTAAGCCAGCTTGAACAACTGGCCGTTCATCAGGGTTGTTTTGTTTGTTCTGTGGCCATTTGTCGGCAGCTTAGCGGGTAAGCCAGCTTGAACGACTGGCTAGACAGGTCGGTTGTTTTGTTTTGTTTTGCAATCTAGCTGTATTGTTCTAGCAGTCAGTCCCGTACAAATATTGCATGTGTTGTCTTCTTTGGCCTTGCCAGCGTACTACCGCGATGGATAAAAGTTTTCTATTGGCGGGCAGAACAGCTTATTTCCCATCCCAACACCTGATCCACGTCACTTCTACACATTTCCCTTCGCTTCGTGCAACTGCCCGCGACATGACTATGTTAAAAGAGTAGATTAGGTTTAGACTAGGGTTTGGGGTAGGAGGGGACTTGAGAGGAACATGTCGAGAGAGTTTAGCCAAAGAGGATGAGTTCACTATTGAGCGAGGTACAAATAGCAAACAAAGCATGCAAAGAAGGTGCACCACCAATAGGTTATAATAACTACACTACACTACAGCTACAGGCAGTTACATATATATTTCAACACTCCCCCATAACTGCCTGCAGCAGGAGTTTGTGCAGCAACACCTCTTGGATGGGTACACCACGAACAGAGAAAACAGCAACAGTAGACAAGAGCAGTGGCAACCGGTGCAGTGGTGACAGATTCTGCTACACCAACCCCTCAGCCAAGGTAGAAGCAACAGGCAAAGGTGCATGTGGCGGCAGGTCGCCTGGAGAGCGGGTGCGTGCGGCGGAACAGCAGGGCTCAACGGCAGCACCTGCCGCTCAACAGCAGAAGACAGCAGAATAAACAGCAGTTGGAGGCAGGGGCGGCAGCAGGAGGTGTCACGATAGCAGCGGGCGGCAGCTGCAGATGCCTAGCTGACTTCCGCTACCGTCTCACCCTCCCCCCCACGGCAGCACACGTGGCAGTGAGAGAGAGAGGAGGAGGGGCGGCTGCTGGCTCGGCAGAATCTCTCTCTCCACTCCTTCACAATCTCCCCCTTTCCCCTCACCCTCCCCCCGCAACCTCTTGCCCCCCTCACGGCGGACCACGCTGAAGGGAGGGGAAGGACGGGCTGCAGGCAACTCACACCCGCCACCCCCACATCCCCCCCCCCCACGGCGGAAGCTGCGGAAGGGAAGGGGGGGGCGGCGTTAGCTGCTGCTGGCGCTGGCGTCGTCGCTGGCGCTCGCGCAGGTGCTGGCGACGGGCGCTGGTGCTGGCGCACACGACCGTGCGCGGGTGCGCACGGTCGTACGCAGCTGCGCGCAGCAATGCGCGGCCGTACGCAGCTGCGCGCGGCTGCTGCTGTGTTCGTGACAGAACGGGGCGGGGCAGGCAATGCGCGCGACGAGCAGGGGCAACGGGCGCGACGGGGAGACGAAACGAGGCCGCATCTGACGCCGTCGCGCAGCTCGCCGCCGAGACCGTTTTGTCGGTCGCGACCGTTGCAACCGTCGTAACTACGGTCGCGACGGGGGGCGTGACGAGCGCCATGAGCGGGGGGATACGTGGTGGGCCCATGGGGAAAAAAAAATAGGTCTTAGGACGACCTAGCTCTTAATACCATGTTAAAAGAGTAGATTAGGTTTAGACTAGGGTTTGGGGTAGGAGGGGACTTGAGAGGAACATGTCGAGAGAGTTTAGCCAAAGAGGATGAGTTCACTATTGAGCGAGGTACAAATAGCAAACAAAGCATGCAAAGAAGGTGCACCACCAATAGGTTATAATAACTACACTACACTACAGCTACAGGCAGTTACATATATATTTCAACAGACTAACCTGTCTGTGTGGATCGATGTACAGTTCCTGTGAGCAGAATATTTCGCCGCGTCAACAGTTTGCTTGCTTCACTGTTTTGAAACTGACAAACATGGCAATACGAAATTCTTAGTTGCACCTGCCAACACACAGTTTGAGTCCTCCAGCGGGGCAAAAAGAAGTGGTTGCAGCTTTGCAAGGTTGGCGAAATCCGCCACTGTGTCACGTGATTCGAGGAAGACATGAACCCCACCTCCCCTCTGCTACCCCCCAGACTCTCACCGCATCTGTTGTACCTTCGCGCACCCTCTCTTCCCCCTCTCCCTTTCTTTCCCCCCCAAACGACCTCGTTCCTGCTCTGCCTTCGTGTCTCATTTTCGAAATTCGAATTTCGAGTTTCAAACTTCACTTTCCTCTGCCTTGGCCGAGCTTATCCTGTCGTGCCCCGTCCCGAGCCTGCTCATTCACGCCCCGCTGTCACTCGTTCGGTGACCCAATTACCTGACGGTGCGTTTCCAAACTCGTTATAGCCTTTTTCTTGTATGTTGTCGAGCCGCTTTTCCTTGCGCTCTTTATTGTCATGGTCCCGCATAGTATAAAAACCTCCCCATGCGTGTTTCTGGCTACACGCTTCTGTAGACTAGTAGTCTCAAGTCTGTTACGATGGCACGCGGCAATCCGAGAAACTTAGTTCCTCCCGCTATGATGCATACGCAGTCTCGCCCCTCCTTGCCTCGTCTTAGCAAGGATAACCACAAGTACTTTGGTAACAACGCTGTCTCAGGTACTTCGTGTTTGTATAGTTTAGTTATATTGAACCCTCCTTTCGTATGTAATGTTTTTAAGTGATGGTTTTTTTATTCTGCTGCAGGTGATGCTGATGAAGCTGACGATGCAGCCGACGAAGTTCAACACAATCGCTGGCCCACCGGGGCACGGAGTCAACAAACTCGACGGGGCCAGATTGGCAAATCCCCCCCACCAGTCACTAGTACGCGGGCGAAGGATACTGCGCTCCCAACGGCGAAAAATCCCGTCATTCAGCAACAGCCGATCGTCACCTCTGCTTCGCCCGTCGAGGCTTCTCCTGCCGGTTCACCTGAACGCTCTGGTGAACGTCGGTCCCCTGGTGTAGCGACGGAGGTTGCAAACGTCGATGCCGCCGTCGTTAACAAACCCGCTGCTGCTACTGCGGGTGAGTGAATGTCTTGACTATGTAACACCCGTCATTGCTTACACTCGCTAATTTTGCTGTTGTGTTGCGTCTGTTTTCGCCCCAAGCAGGCAAGACTGGAGCTCACCCGATGGAGTTGGCAATGACCCGGGCGATTGGGGAGGCTTATACCACCAAGGCTACGATTTTCCGCGAGGAGGGACGGCAGCACCTGGAGGTGAATGACGAGCTTCAACTGAAGGCTGACGACCAGGAAAAGCAGAACGGGGAGCTTCGTAAAGAGCTCCAGAAGAGGGAAGCGGATCTGAAGGATGCATTGGAGCTGCTGAAGCATCTGGCGGAGAAAATTGCCGATGATCAGCTCGCCAAAGTGAATTGGCGGGTGAGTATTGCGCTGTATTCTGCTGTCTACCATGTCTACGAACAGTCACTGATGCCATGTTTTTTTTTTATATATGTCTAATTTCAGGTCCACATCAAGGAGTCGTGTGACGACTTCCTTTTCAAGCCGGATACGCTCAACCTGTCACCCGATCCTGATGCGATGCTCGCAGCTTTAATCAGTAAGTGTCGCTCAGAAACTGTTGCGTTCGTTTTTCCGTTGTTTTTTAACTTGTGGTCATTCGTGTTATGTGCAGAAAAAGCTGGCTACATCGCTGACTCCCCTCAGAGCTTAAAGCTCGCTGCCTTGCTGAAGGTCAATGGCATTTTGAAGCACGCGTGTGTGCGCTTCAACGACCAGATCGGTAAAATATACCACTTCTGTCGCCTCTATGCTATGAGCCTCGAACCATGCGTGTTTTTGCAGAGGAAGCGGAACTTCAAGGGGGAGGTAGTACTGCAGGTGCCAGAGGACTTACTTACGAAATGTGCAGACTACCTCGAGCGTTACGCTGACAGTAAGACGTTGAGTTTTTTTTACTGCTTGCATTAATTGAGTTTCTGAATGAATGTGGCATGTCTTAAATTATTTTCCTGTCCGTTGCAGAGTTCTTGGGGATTCCCTGGCACGTCAACAAGAGAGGCAGTCCGTTTTCCAGCCCTGCCTTTGTTAAGTGCGCTTCCCTGTGGGATTCGAGTGGCGCCTTGCCAATTGGTTTATTTCCTGTTCAGCTGCTTGTTATCCTAGCAGCGGTAAGTTAAGCAGAAACACTTCATTTGCCTTCCACAAGGTGCAGTTTAACAAGTGTTTATCTTTGCTTTCCTTTTTCGTGTAGGTGAGGTTCAAGTTCCGCCATCCCAGCGCCACGAAGGCTCAGTTGGATCGGTCGAGGGATCCTGGTGCTCTTGCAAGGCAGGCGCGGGTGGTACAGCGCTGGATCAACAGCAGTGATGTCACTTGCACGGACGGCTGCCTTGGGATCGGCAAGATCTGCATCGTTGGTTGGAAGGAGATTCCAGAGGAGGAGCTGGTTGCAGACGAGCATGGTGACCTTGGTCTGGATGAGCTGGTGAGCGAGCCAGGCACACAGGAGCGGGTTGATGACGAGAATGAGGAGCAGGTGGAGCTTTTCGGTTGAGATTTAGTACCTGTATGGTAGCTTATGGCTGTTTTTGTAGGTGTAGATAGGTTGGTAACTAGTGGTAGTTGTTGGACCTGTAGCTGTGTAAGCTTTTGACGTTTTTAGTGTATTGTGCTTTTAATGTTTCTGTGCTTTCTAATATAACATTTTAGGCTGTACACGATTATTCGAAAATTCACGTAAATTATGGAATCTGTTTTTTAGATCTCAGTAGTGTACTGTCTCTTACTGTTTCTATTGACATTAATGATTTAAGACCTCGTTGTGTTCATCCCTCTTTAGTATCTCAAATAAATATTTAGCAATACAATTAATTTATTGGTAAATATACGACTCAGAATGAGTGATAACGAGTTGTCTCTTCTAAACGGGTGCGCGTCGGAATGTATTTGGACGGCCCGGCAGCCAATAGAAACAAAGTGATAACAAATCTTCACGCGCCAGTTGTCCTGTGC
Organism: Closterium sp. Yama58-4; assembly: GCA_947470075.1. Classification (NCBI taxonomy): domain Eukaryota; kingdom Viridiplantae; phylum Streptophyta; class Zygnematophyceae; order Desmidiales; family Closteriaceae; genus Closterium; species Closterium sp. Yama58-4. The sequence continues at coordinate 495,781 of CANIUD010000780.1, forward strand.
GTGTTCGCTCAAATTTCCCGAACCAGCTCGGAGGGTTTGGGAGAAATTCTCAGCACCAGTCGATCTCTACTTGTCAGATGTATCGGAAACCAATCGCAATTCGCGTGAAAACGCCAGGAGTCGAAAACAACTCGGCAACAAGTCGTTCCCAACACGTTACCCACACCCGCCAAATTAGCGATGCATGTATGCTGGTCCTATGGGTGGCCAGTCCGGTGGGTCGCTGTAGTCGTCGTATTCCTCTCCCATATCGAAGTCCGAGTCGTGAAACTCATCTGGGATGTCCCCTCTGCCAACTCCTGATTCTTCTTCCATTTCTTCCTCCTCCTCCTTCCATTCCTCCTCACTTTCGGGAGGGTCTGCGTATCGCCCTGGTATGGCTTCCCTGTCATCCCTCCAGCTGGCGCGCCTGTGATCCTATGGAATTCCCTCCACCACTGGCTCTCTTCCTTTTCTTCCGACCCTCCCATCATTGTCCTTGCCTCCATCTCCTTGTTTGCCGCCAGCTGGGTCTGCGACCTAATTGCTGTCGCCTTCCCAATCCTCCTCTCCAGCCATTTTCTTTCCAGGTGATTCGACATGGTCATGAACAGCCACTGCAGCGCATTCAGATCCATTGCCCTTCCCAGGGCTGCCTTCCGGTCTTTCTCTGTCATCTGCTCGCAGGCCGTCGCTCCTGCCAAGAAACCCATGGCCAACTCCCTCTCTTGCGCTGTTGGCTCCTCCCACACTCCGCGCGCCTGATCGTACACCATGCTAGGTCCCGCCACTCCTCCAACTTCCTTGAAGCCCCTCGCATTCTCGTAGGCCACTAGGGTTGGCCATGCCTGCCGCAGCTCCCCCACCTTGTTGCATGGGTACTGCGTTGGATGATCCGCCTCTGTAACCGGCGCAGCCAGTCGTCCTGGTTCCAAGATGTCCTCCACCTTCCTCGCCCTTGGTCGCTCCATCCGCGACAGCTGATACCTCAGCGCCGCCTCCGGTACTACGTTTTGCCAGTATCGCCTTGGCCTGTGCGCTCGACTCCCATTTTGCGCCGCATCCAATGCCACTCCTGCCCCCAGCTTGTCGGTGATTTTGTCACTGGCTGCTCGTATCGCTGGCCGTGCATCGTCCGGCATGTCCGCATTCTCGACAATGTATGCCACCTCCCCTTGCCTTCTCTTTATCATCTTCAACACCCGCACTAGATCTCGAAATTGAGCGCTCCGCGCATCTCCCATACCTCGGCCTCTCCCCGCTCGTGACAGCCCTTGGCAGCTCCAGCCCGCGATCACCAAGTCGATTCGCCCCCATTGCGCCAGCATCCCGTCATCAATTTCTTCCACTCCGCGGCATAGCCAATCTGCTCCTCTCTCGGCCGCTTCCTCCATCAGCTGCTCGTGATACCTGGCTTTTAGCAGCTTCAGGTGGTGCCAGGCCATCAGGTTCGCGCCTCCATCGTTGTCCACGTACAGGTACTTGGCCACCGTGTGTCCTGATTTCAGTACCGCGGCCAGTCCTGTGGCTATTCCGCCGTACAGCTCCAGTATCACCAGCGGCTTCTGCAGCGCCCTTAGGTTCAGGACCGGCTCTCGCAGGTTGTCGCTAACCCCCCAAATCTCTTCATATTGATTCTTGGCCGCCTCCGTGTGCCCCATCTCCTTCCAGCTCATGACGCTCAGCTCTTCTTCTAGCGGTTTCTCCATTGCCTGGTAGGCCCCCCTTGGTTCCCACCTAATAAACCGCACCGGTAACTCTGCCAGCTCGCTGTCGTGCTCCCAATAGGTCACACGGTACTTCAGCCGTTCTTCCCACATGCAGATAGTGGTGCCGATGGTGAACAGAAATTCCACCCCAAGCAGCAGGTCATAGTCTTCCGATGTCGACACTCCACAGTGCATCCGTACTATGCACTCTTCCTGCTGACCGGGTCGTATCACGATCTCCACCATGTTCCTGGTCTTCGGCATCCACTTCGCCATACCTCCTTCTGCGGTCATTAGCAAGTAGCCTTCGTGTATCAGCCGGTCCTCCCTGTCCAGGCCCAACAGCCTAGCCATCGGTGCGCCGATTAACACGTTGTGTGCTCCTGTGTCCAAAATGGCCTGCTTCACCTTGACGCCGCCCACGCTCATCACTCCTGGCTCCACCACTAGTACCGATGGCTGACATGCCATCCTCTCAAATGGGTGGCGTCGGGCCGCCCCCATAGTCCTAGCCTCAGTAGTGTCCCTCCTCGGCCCTCGCTCTCGCACAGGGGATTCGTGCGGGAAATACCGATGTCGCGCGCGTAACCCCAGTTCTCCCCTCTCTCGCACGGGGCACGCCATCAGAGCGAAGCTGGCCTCGCTCCCTTCCTCGTCTTCCTCCTCAGACCTTGCCAGCATAGCAGTCCCCTTTTGCTCCGACCCTTGTAATTCCTCCAGTTGCCGCTGCAGTCGAGCGATTTGCGCCTTCACTTCCTCTAGGTCTTTCCTCGCCTTTCCCTCCCGCCTAGTGGCGTAGCAATCCTTCCCGAGATGCCCTTTTCTTCCGCAGCGTTCGCACACCGGGGCATCGGGATAGTCCCTCCTCAGGTGCTCTTCACTCCCACAGGTGGAACATGCCGGCGGGTTACGGCACTCCCTCCGCAGATGTCCCAACTGACCACAGTTGTGGCAGCGCCGTTCCTCCCCTGCCCTGCGCGGTGGCTTTTCCCTCTCTGCCGGCGTTGCTGCCCAGGCAGGCCTCCTACGCTCCCCTCCATTTTCCGTCGTTGTCTCAATCTCGCACATCCGACGCCCGATCTCCACCTGCTTCACCACCTCGTACACTTCCTTCAGCGTCGCTTGTGCCCCCATTTCAAAGACCCGAACCGCCACGTCCCGCCTCAGCTCGTAGTGTAGCCCATTCAGGAATTTGCTGACCAGCCGACTCGTATCATGGCAGCTCATGTCTTCCGCCAATTCCACCAGCCTGCCATAGTAGGCCAGTAGCGATTCTCCCGTACGACGACGAAACTCTCGAAATTCCGCTACCCTCTCCGGTGTCTGCGCCGGGAACTGATCTTCCAACATCTTTAAGAAACGCGACGTAGGATCTCGCTCTCCTGGGGCCGCTCGAGCCGTCCATTCCAGCAGTTCCCTCCTGCTCAGGCAGTAAAAGGTTTCTGCTTCCCCGGTCAAGGTGTTGGCGAGTCCCTTGAAAAACTCTTCCGGATCTAGCCGATCTCTTTCCCACCTCGCCCGCAAGTTGTCCAGCTGCATCACGTAATTCTTGATCGTCGGTCCACGTCGTGTATCTCCCGAGAAGCGCTCAGGAACCTCGATTTTCGGCAGCAGCGTGTATTTTCACCGCTGTGCCGATGCCTCCTCATGCCACGACGCGCTCCTCTGATAAGAGCTCGTCGGGTGCTCCTCGCCCTTAGCACGCATCGGTCTTCCTTCCGAGCGCGCTTCCTTCCTGGCTATTCCACTGGCTTCCTTCTCTTCCGATTCGTTTCCTCCGCTCCCCGCTTAGGCAAGCCGTCGTCGCGCGCCTCTTGACCCCTCGTATTCGCTCCCTGATTCATCCCTCTCGTTGTCCCTGTAGCCTCTGCCTCCGTGCTTATGATCACTCCGTATTCCGTTCCTCCACGCGTACGCATGCTATGAACACCACGCATTGTTTGTATGTGATAAGCCTCTCAGCTTACTCACATCCGCTTACATTGCACTTTCCATCCCTACTAGTTTGTTATGGCCTGACGCTCACGGTTGCATTGATCTCCAGCAATCACATGAGTTATACAGAACATACAAACAATACAGAGTTCAATGCCCGTACCCCCTATATCCGTGCCTGCACCTCCCACCGAAGCAAAAGGTCAGCCTTCACATCCTCTTGCCACTGCCACTTAGCCGCCCCTCTATTTAGCCTCCAGCTCGTGCCTGTAACTCCAGCTGGCTCGGGCATCCAACCTGCAAGGAAACGAAACATGCATGCTTCACACAAAGCAAAAGCTCCATCCAGTTGTCACCCTGCTCACTTCACCCATGCGATTGTCTGCTGATGCGGCAGCCCAACATCGCCCTGCCATCACTCGAGGTGGGGTGGGGCGGGGTGATGGAAAGAGGGAGAATGGGGAGGGGTGATGGAAAGAGGGAGAATGGGGAGGGGTGATGGAAAGAGGGAGAATTGGGCGGGGTGATGGAAAGCGGGAGAATGGAGCGGGGTGATGGAAAGCGGGAGAATGGGGCGGGGTGATAGAAAGCGGGAGAATGGGGCGGGGTGATGGAAAGAGGGAGAATAGGGCGGGGTGACAGAAAGCGGGAGAATGGGGCGGGGTGATGGAAAGCGGGAGAATGGGGCGGGGTGATGGAAAGAGGGAGAACGGGGCGGGGTGATGGAAAGAGGGAGAACGGGGCGGGGTGATGGAAAGAGGGAGAATGGGGCGGGGTGATGGAAAGAGGGAGAATGGGGCGGGGTGATGGAAAGAGGGAGAATGGGGCGGGGTGATGGAAGGAGGGAGAATGGGGCGGGGTGATGGAAAGAGGGAGAATGGGGAGGGGTGATGGAAAGAGGGAGAATTGGGCGGGGTGATGGAAAGCGGGAGAATGGAGCGGGGTGATGGAAAGCGGGAGAATGGGGCGGGGTGATGGAAAGCGGGAGAATTGGGCGGGGTGATGGAAAGCGGGAGAATGTGGCGGGGTGACGGAAAGCGGGAGAATGGGACGGGGTGATGGAAAGCGGGAGAATGGGGCGGGGTGATGGAAAGAGGGAGAATGGGGCGGGGTGATGGAAACAGTGAGAACGGGGCGGGGTGATGGAAAGCTGGAGAATGGGGCGGGGTGATGGAAAGCGGGAGAATGGGGCGGGGTGATGGAAAGAGGGAGAATGGGGAGGGGTGATGGAAAGAGGGAGAATTGGGCGAGGTGATGGAAAGAGGGAGAATGGGGCGGGGTGATGGAAAGCGGGAGAATGGAGCGGGGTGATGGAAAGAGGGAGAATTGGGCGGGGTGATGGAAAGCGGGAGAATGGGGCGAGGTGATGGAAAGCGGGAGAATGGGGCGGGGTGATGGAAAGTGGGAGAATGGGGCGGGGTGATGGAAAGAGGGAGAATGGGGCGGGGTGATGGAAGGAGGGAGAATGGGGCGGGGTGATGGAAAGCGGGAGAATGGGGCGGGGTGATGGAAAGAGGGAGAATGGGGCGGGGTGATGGAAAGCGGGAGAATGGGACGGGGTGATGGAAAGCGGGAGAATGGAGCGGGGTGATGGAAAGCGGGAGAATGGGGCGGGGTGATGGAAAGAGGGAGAATGGGGAGGGGTGATGGAAAGAGGGAGAATTGGGCGGGGTGATGGAAAGAGGGAGAATGGGGCGGGGTGATGGAAAGAGGGAGAATGGGGAGGGGTGATGGAAAGAGGGAGAATTGGGCGGGGTGATGGAAAGCGGGAGAATGGGGCGGGGTGATGGAAAGCGGGAGAATGGGGCGGGGTGATGGAAAGCAGGAGAATGGGGCGGGGTGATGGAAAGAGGGAGAATGGGGCGGGGTGATGGAAAGCGGGAGAATGGGACGGGGTGATGGAAAGCGGGAGAATGGGGCGGGGTGATGGAAAGAGGGAGAATGGGGAGGGGTGATGGAAAGAGGGAGAATTGGGCGGGGTGATGGAAAGCGGGAGAATGGGGTGGGGTGATGGAAAGCGGGAGAATGGGGCGGGGTGATGGAAAGCGGGAAAATGGGGCGGGGTGATGGAAAGCGGGAAAATGGGCGGGGTAGAAAGCGGGAGAATGGGGCGGGGTGATGGAAAGAGGGAGAATGGGGCGGGGTGATGGAAAGCGGGAGAATGGGGCGGGGTGATGGAAAGAGGGAGAACGGGGCGGGGTGATGGAAAGCGGGAGAAAGGGGCGGGGTGATGGAAAGCGGGAGAATGGGGCGGGGTGATGGAAAGCGGGAGAATGGGGCGGGGTGATGGAAAGCGGGAGAATGGGGCGGGGTGATGGAAATCGGGAGAATGGGGCGGGGTGATTCAAAGCGGGAGAATGGGGGGGGTGATGGAAAGCGGGAGAATGGGGCGGGGTGATGGAAAGCGGGAGAATGGGGCGGGGTGATGGAAAGCGGGAGAATGGGGCGGGGTGATGGAAAGAGGGAGAATGGGGCGGGGTGATAGAAAGCGGGAGAATGGGGTGGGGTGATGGAAAGAGGGAGAATGGGGCGGGGTGATGGAAAGAGGGAGAATGGGGCGGGGTGATGGAAAGCGGAAGAATGGGGCGGGGTGATGGAAAGAGGGAGAATGGGGCGGGGTGATGGAAAGCGGGAGAAAGGGGCGGGGTGATGGAAAGCGGGAGAATGGGGCGGGGTGATGGAAAGCGGGAGAATGGGGCGGGGTGGTGGAAAGCGGGAGAATGGGGCGGGGTGATGGAAAGCGGGAGAATGGGGTGGGGTGATGGAAAGCGGGAGAATGGGGTGGGGTGATGGAAAGCGGGAGAATGGGGCGGGGTGATGGAAATCGGGAGAATGGGGCGGGGTGATGGAAAGAGGGAGAAAAAGGCGGGGTGATGGAAAGCAAGAGAATGGGGCGGGGTGATGGAAAGCAGGAGAAAAGGACGAGGTGATGGAAAGCTGGAGAATAAGGCGGGGTGATGGATAGAGGGAGAATGGGCCGGGGTGATGGAAAGAGGGAGAATGGGGCGGGGTGATGGAAAGCGGGAGAATGGGCCGGGGTGATGGAAAGAGGGAGAATGGGGCGGGGTGATGGAAAGCGGGAGAAAGGGGCGGGGTGATGGAAAGCGGGAGAATGGGGCGGGGTGATGGAAAGCGGGAGAATGGGTCGGGGTGATGGAAAGAGGGAGAATGGGGCGGGGTGATGGAAAGCGGGAGAATGGGGTGGGGTGATGGAAAGCGGGAGAATGGGGTGGGGTGATGGAAAGCGGGAGAATGGGGCGGGGTGATGGAAATCGGGAGAATGGGGCGGGGTGATGGAAAGAGGGAGAATAGGCGGGATGATGGAAAGCAAGGGAATGGGGCGGGGTGATGGAAAGCAGGAGAAATGGACGAGGTGATGGAAAGCGGGAGAATGGGGCGGGGTGATTGATAGAGGGAGAATGGGCCGGGTGATGGAAAGAGGGAGAATGGGGCGGGGTGATGGAAAGCGGGAGAATGGGGCGGGGTGATGGAAAGCGGGAGAATGGGGCGGGGTGATGGAAAGAGGGAGAATAGGGCAGGGTAATGGTAAGCGGGAGAATGGCGCGGGGTGATGGAAAGAGGGACAATGGGGCGGGGTGATGGAAAGCGGGAGAATGGGCCGGGGTGATGGAAAGAGGGAGAATGGGGCGGGGTGATGGAAAGCGGGAGAATGGGGCGGGGTGATGGAAAGAGGGAGAATGGGGCGGGGTGATGGAAAGCGGGAGAATGGGGCGGGGTGATGGAAAGCGGGAGAATGGGGCGGGGTGATGGAAAGAGGGAGAATGGGGCGGGGTGATGGAAAGCGGGAGAATGGGGCGGGGTGATGGAAAGCGGGAGAATGGGGCGGGGTGATGGAAAGCGGGAGAATGGGGCGGGGTGATGGAAATCGGGAGAATGGGGCGGGGTGATTCAAAGCGGGAGAATGGGGGGGGTGATGGAAAGCGGGAGAATGGGGCGGGGTGATGGAAAGCGGGAGAATGGGGCGGGGTGATGGAAAGCGGGAGAATGGGGCGGGGTGATGGAAGGAGGGAGAATGGGGCGGGGTGATAGAAAGCGGGAGAATGGGGTGGGGTGATGGAAAGAGGGAGAATGGGCCGGGGTGATGGAAAGAGGGAGAATGGGGCGGGGTGATGGAAAGCGGGAGAATGGGGCGGGGTGATGGAAAGAGGGAGAATGGGGCGGGGTGATGGAAAGCGGGAGAAAGGGGCGGGGTGATGGAAAGCGGGAGAATGGGGCGGGGTGATGGAAAGCGGGAGAATGGGGCGGGGTGGTGGAAAGCGGGAGAATGGGGCGGGGTGATGGAAAGCGGAAGAATGGGGCGGGGTGATGGAAAGCGGGAGAATGGGGTGGGGTGATGGAAAGCGGGAGAATGGGGCGGGGTGATGGAAATCGGGAGAATGGGGCGGGGTGATGGAAAGAGGGAGAAAAAGGCGGGGTGATGGAAAGCAAGAGAATGGGGCGGGTGATGGAAGCGGAAAAGGACGAGGTGATGGAAACTGGAGAATAAGGCGGGTGATGGATAGAGGGAGAATGGGCCGGGGTGATGGAAAGAGGGAGAATGGGGCGGGGTGATGGAAAGCGGGAGAATGGGGCGGGGTGATGGAAAGAGGGAGAATGGGCCGGGGTGATGGAAAGCGGGAGAAAGGGGCGGGGTGATGGAAAGCGGGAGAATGGGGCGGGGTGATGGAAAGCGGGAGAATGGGGCGGGGTGATGGAAAGAGGGAGAATGGGGCGGGGTGATGGAAAGCGGGAGAATGGGGTGGGGTGATGGAAAGCGGGAGAATGGGGTGGGGTGATGGAAAGCGGGAGAATGGGGCGGGGTGGTGTTTGGAAATCGGGAGAATGGGGCGGGGTGATGGAAAGAGGGAGAATAAGGCGGGATGATGGAAAGCAAGGGAATGGGGCGGGGTGATGGAAAGCAGGAGAAATGGACGAGGTGATGGAAAGCGGGAGAATGGGGCGGGGTGATTGAAAGAGGGAGAATGGGCCGGGGTGATGGAAAGAGGGAGAATGGGGCGGGGTGATGGAAAGCGGGAGAAAGGGGCGGGGTGATGGAAAAGCGGGGAGAATGAGGCGGGGTGATGGAAAGAGGGAGAATAGGGCAGGGTAATTGGAAAGCGGGAGAATGGCGCGGGGTGATGGAAAGAGGGACAATGGGGGGGCGGGGTGATGGAAAGCGGGAGAATGGGGCGGGGTGGATGAAAGAGGAATGGGGCTTGGTGATGGAAAGCGGGAGAATGGGGCGGGGTGATGGAAAGAGGGAGAATGGGGCGGGGTGATGGAAAGCGGGAGAATGGGGCGGGGTGATGGAAAGCGGGAGAATGGGCCGGGGTGATGGAAAGAGGGAGAATGGGGTGGGGTGATGGAAAGCGGGAGAATGGGGCGGGGTGATGGAAGGCGGGAGAATGGGGCGAGGTGATGGAAAGCGGGAGAATGGGGGGGGGGGATGGAAAGCGAGAGAATGGGCGGGGTGGATGGAAATCGGGAGAACGGGGCGGGGTGATTCAAAGCGGGAGAATGGGGGGGGTGATGGAAAGCGGGAGAATGGGGCGGGGTGATGGAAAGCGGGAGAATGGGGCGGGGTGATGGAAAGCGGAAGAATGGGGCGGGGTGATGGAAAGAGGGAGAATGGGGCGGGTGATAGAAAGCGGGAGAATGGGGTGGGGTGATGGAAAGAGGGAGAATGGGGCGGGGTGATGGAAAGAGGGGCAATGGGCGGGTGATGGAAAGCGGGAGAATGGGGCGGGGTGATGGAAAGAGGGAGAATGGGGCGGGGTGATGGAAAGCGGGAGAAGGGGGCGGGGTGATGGAAAGCGGGAGAATGGGGCGGGGTGATGGAAAGCGGGAGAACGGGGCGGGGTGATGGAAAGAGGGAGAATGGGGCGGGGTGATGGAAAGCGGGAGAATGGGGTGGGTGATGAAAGCGGGAGAATGGGGTGGGGTGATGGAAAGCGGGAGAATGGGGCGGGGTGATGAAATCGGGAGAATGGGCGGGGTGATGGAAAGAGGGAGAAAAAAGGCGGGGTGATGGAAAGCAAGAGAATGGGGCGGGGTGATGGAAAGCAGGAGAAAAGGACGAGGTGATGGAAAGCTGGAGAATAAGGCGGGGTGATGGATAGAGGGAGAATGGGCCGGGGTGATGGAAAGAGGGAGAATGGGGCGGGTGATGGAAAGCGGGAGAATGGGGCGGGGTGATGGAAAGAGGGAGAATGGGGCGGGGTGATGGAAAGCGGGAGAAAGGGGCGGGGTGATGGAAAGCGGGAGAATGGGGCGGGGTGATGGAAAGCGGGAGAATGGGGTGGGGTGATGGAAAGAGGGAGAATGGGGCGGGGTGATGGAAAGCGGGAGAATGGGGTGGGGTGATGGAAAGCGGGAGAATGGGGTGGGGTGATGGAAAGCGGGAGAATGGGGCGGGGTGTTTGGAAATCGGGAGAATGGGGCGGGGTGAGGGGAAAGAGGGAGAATAAGGCGGGATGATGGAAGCAAGGGAATGGGGCGGGGTGATGGAACAGAGAAATGGACGAGGTGATGGAAAGCGGGAGAATAAGGCAGGGTGATTGATAGAGGGAGAATGGGCCGGGGATGGAAAGAGGGAGAATGGGGCGGGGTGATGGAAAAGAGGGAGAGGGGCAGGGTGATGGAAAACGGGAGAATGGGGCGGGGTGATGGAAAGCGGGAAATGGGGTGGGGTGATGGAAAGCGGGAGAATGGGGCGGGGTGATGGAAATCGGGAGAATCGGCGGGGGTGATGGAAAGAGGGAGAATAGGGCGGGGTGATGGAAAGCGAGAGAATGGGGCGGGGTGATGGAAAGCAGGAGAAAAGGACGAGGTGATGGAAAGCGGAGAATATGGCGGGGTGATGGATAGAGGGAGAATGGGCCGGGGTGATGGAAAGAGGGAGAATGGGGCGGGTGATGGAAAGCGGGAGAATGGGGCGGGGTGATGGAAAGCGGGAGAATGGGGCGGGGTGATGGAAAGAGGGAGAATAGGGCAGGGTAATGGAAAGCGGGAGAATGGGGCGGGTGATGGAAAGCGGGAGAATGGGGCGGGTGATGGAAAGCGGGAGAATGGGACGGGGTGATGGAAAGAGGCGAATGGGGCTTGGTGATGAAGCGGAGAATGGGGCGGGGTGATGGAAAGAGGGAGAATGGGGCGGGGTGATGGAAAGCGGGAGAATGGGGCGGGGTGATGGAAAGCGGGAGAATGGAGCGGGGTGATGGAAAGCGGGAGAATGGGCTTGGTGATGGAAAGTGGGAGAATGGGGCGGGGTGATGGAAAGAGGGAGAATGGGGCGGGGTGATGGAAAGCGGGAGAATAGGGCGGGGTGATGGAAAGCGGGAGAATGGGGCGGGGTGATGGAAAGCGGGAGAATGGGCCGGGGTGATGGAAAGCGGGAGAATGGGCCGGGGTGATGGAAAGAGGGAGAATGGGGCGGGGTGATAGAAAGCGGGAGAATGGGGTGGGGTGATGGAAAGAGGGAGAATGGGGCGGGGTGATGGAAAGAGGGAGAATGGGGCGGGGTGATGGAAAGCGGGAGAATGGGGCGGGGTGATGGAAAGAGGGAGAATGGGGCGGGGTGATGGAAAGCGGGAGAAAGGGGCGGGGTGATGGAAAGCGGGAGAATGGGCCGGGGTGATGGAAAGCGGGAGAACGGGGCGGGGTG
>CANIUD010000781.1:0-71049 GCA_947470075.1 Closterium sp. Yama58-4
AGGCGCATGGCCCGGGATTATCTGGCGATCCCTGCCCACGTCCGCATCGAGCGACGCGTGTTCTCCCTTGGCCGCCAACGTCATTTCCTGGAAGCGGCACCGCCTGGCCTCCCAGAGATCACGAGCTGTCATGGTTCTCCGATCCTGGTACACCTCACACCCCGGCCAGAGGATAGGCGAGGGCCGCCGCCTGACAAAGAGGCGTCGCACCGCCAGAGTTCGCAATTGAGGGCGAGGGTGCGGAGGACACGAGGAGGAGGAGGACGAGGAGGAGGAGGAGGACGGGTGGGTGGGGGGAGAGGGTGTGGAGGCTTCCGGAGACACAGCTGGCCGGGGTGGAGCCTGCTGTTGGTAGTAGCAGTGGCGGCGTGTTAGCCTAGGAATTTATTATATTGTTGCATTTCTGTTACAAAACAGGATGGTGTTTGTTGTACCTTAGGTGGATGCAGGAATAATTTAGCTCCCATGCAAACCCCATTTTTATCTTTCTCGACCTTCAGGTGCACTTTCTGACAGATGTGGACTATAGTGAATCTGCTTAAAGTCGAACGCGAACATGTTCGGCTCGAACATGTTCGAGTTCTCCTGCACATACAAAACGTTCGCCCTCAAGGGCGAACATCGAACACTTGTATCGGAGGAAATCGTTCGCCGAACCGAACAGTGTTCGGTTCGGCTGTTCGAGCTGTTCGACAGAGGTCGAACTCGAACCTGTTCGAGTTCGGCCTCTGCTCATCCCTAGTTGGACCAATGAGTCAGTTGGTCCAATCGGGTTGTTGCGACAAGAAGCCAGTTGGTCCCAACCGAGTTGTTCGACCAACAAGCCAGTTGGTCCAACTGGTTGTTGGACCTAGTGACCAGTTGGTCCTACCGGGTTGTTGGACCAACAAGCCAGTTGGTCCAACCGCGTTGTTCGACCAACAAGCCAGTTGGTCCAACCGGGTTGTTGGACCACAAATCCAATTGGTCAATCGGTTGTTGGACCTACTAACTAGTTGGTCCTACCGAGTTGTTGGAATGGCAAGCCGGATGATCCAACCAGGTTGTTGGACCAAACAGCCAGTTGTTCCAACAGGGTGTTGGACCTACCGAACAACTCGTATTACCGGGTTGTTGGACCAACAAGCCAGGTTGTCCAACCTGGTTGTTTGACCTACTGACCAGTTGGTCCTACCGGGTTGTTGGACCAACAAGCCAGTTGGTCCAACCGGGTCCATTGGACCAACAAGCCAACTGGTCCAACCGTGTTGGACCTACAACCACTTGGTCCTACCATGTTGTTGGACCAGCAAGCAGTTGGACCAACCGGGTTGTTGGACCAACAAGCCAATTGGTTGTTTTAATCAGGTTGTTGGACCAACAAGCTAGCGGTCCAACCAGGTTCTTGGACCAACAAGCCTCTTGGTCCAACCGGGTTGTTGGACCTACTAATGAGTTGGTCCTACACGATTGCTGGACCAACAGGCCAATTGGTTCAATCGGGTTGTTGAGCTTACTGACCCGTTGGTCCACGCGATATGTTGGACCTACTTGACCAATGGCGTCCTACCGGGATGATGGATCAACAAGCCAGTTGGTCCAACTAGGTTGTTGGACCTACTACCAGCTGGTCCTACAAGATTGTGGACCAACAAGCCAGTTGGTCCAACCGGGTTGTTGGACCAACAAGCCAGTTGGTCCAACCAAGTTGATGGACCCACTGGGTAGTTGTTTCTACCGGGTTGTTGGACCAACAAGCCAGTTGGTCAACCGGGTTGTTGGACCAAAAGGCTAGTTGGTCGAACCGGGTTGTTGGACTAAAAAGCCAGTTGGTCCAACCTGGTAGTTGGGCCTACTGACAAGTTGGTCGTACAAGATTATTAGCACAACAAGCCATTTGATCCAAACCGGGTTGTTTGACCTACTGACCAAGTGATCCTAACAAGCCAATTGGTCCAACCGGATTCGTGAACCAACAAGCCAGTTGGTCCAACCGGGTTGTTGGACCAAGTAGCTAGTTGTTCACCTAATTGTTGGATCTACTGACCAGTAGTTGGTCCTACAAGGTTGTTGGACCAACAAGCCAGTTGGTCCAACCAGGTTATTGGACCAACAAGCCAGTTGGTCCAACTGGGTTTTTGGACCTACTTATCAGTTAGTCCTACTGGATTGTTGGACCAACAAATCAGTTGGTTCAATCGGATTGTTTGGTTTACTGACCAGTTGGTCCAACCGGGTTGTCGGACCAACAAGCCAGTTGGTCCAACCGGGTTGTTGGACCAACAAGCCAATTGGTCCAATTGGTTGTTGGGCCTACAGACAAGTTGGTCCTACGAGATTATTGGAACAACAAGCCATTTGGTCCAACCGGGTTGTTGGACCTACTGGTCCTAACGGGTTGTTGGACCCACAAGCCAGTTGGTCCAACAGGTTGTTGGACCAACATCCCAGTTGGTCCTACGAGGTTGTTGGACCTACTGACCAGTTGTCCGATGGGGTTGTTTGTTGGACCAACAAGCCCAGTTGGTCCAACTTCGTTGTTGGACCAACAAGCAAATTGGTCCAACAGGTTTGTTGGATGGTTCTGACCAAGTGGTCCTACCAGGTTGTTGTACCGACAATCCAGTTGGTCCGAGTGGGTTGTTGGACCAACAAGCCAATTGGTCCGACCGGATTGTTGGAAACACAAGCCATTTTGGTCAAACCGGGTTGTTGGACCAACAAGCCAGTTGGTGGAACTGGGTTGTTTGACCAACAAGCCAGTTGGTCCAACCGGGTTGTTGGACCAACAAGCCAGTTGGTCCAATTGGGTTGTTGGACCAACAAGCCAGTTGGTCCAACCGGGTTGTTGGACCAACAAGCCAGTTGGTCCGACCGGGTTGATGGACCCACTGGGTAGTTGTTTCTACCGGGTTGTTGGACCAACAAGCCAGTTGGTCCAACCAGGTTTTTGGACCAACAAGCCAGTGGTCAAACTGGGTTGTTGGACCTACTTATCAGTTGGTCCTACTGGATTGTTGGACCAACAAATCAGTTGGTTCAATCGGATTGTTTGGCCTACTGACCAGTTGGTCCAACCGGGTTGTCGGACCAACAAGCCAGTTGGTCCAACCGGGTTGTTGGACCAACAAACCGTTGGTCCAACCTGGTTGTTGGGCCTACTGACAAGTTGGTCATACAAGATTATTAGACACAACAAGCCATTTGATCCAACCGGGATTGTGTGACCTACTGACCAAGTGATCCTTACAAGTTGTTGGACCAACAAGCCAATTGGTCCAACCGGATTCCGTGAACCAACAAGCCAGTTGGTCCAACCGGGTTGTTGGACCAAGTAGCTAGTGTTCCAACCTAATTGTTGGATCTACTGACCAGTAGTTGGTCCTACAGGTTGTTGGACCAACAAGCCAGTTGGTCCAACCAGGTTATTGGACCAAACGCCAGTTGGTCCAACTGGGTTGTTGGACCTACTTATCAGTTGGTCCTACTGGATTGTTGGACCAACAAATCAGTTGGTTCAATCGGATTGTTTGGCCTACTGACCAGTTGGTCCAACCAGGTTGTCGAGACCAACAAGCCAGTTGGTCCACCGGATTGTTGGACCAAAAAGCCAATTGGTCCAATCGGGTTGCTTGGCAAGCGCTGGGGTGAACACCAACACGGATGGGGCACGCACTTATAAGGGGCAGCTGGGCAATCGGGTGCTTTGGGATCTGCACGAGAGCAAGGACGTGTACAGATCTATGTGGCAGCTGCCGGCCCTGGCGTGGCATGGTGGGGGGCAGGCTGGAGAGGGGTCTGCATCCCAGGGGGAGTGCAATGCCGTTGGAGGGGTTGGTGTGAAAGTGTCGGCCAGATCTGGGGAGACAGATTGGGCAACGGCACACCGGCGCTTAGGGCATGTGGCAATGCCTTTGCTGAAGCAGCTGGAGAAGGACGGAGCCGTTAAGGGTCTGAAGCTGAACGGACAGCCACCCGATTACAACTGTGAAATCTGTTTGCTTTCAAAGTTCACCCGTTTCCCTTTCCATAGTGTGGCTGGCAGGAGCAAGAAGCCTTTGGAGCTGGTCCACATGGACTTGGTGGGGCCGCTGCCGGTGCAAAGGCACAAGGGGGAGCGGTATTTTCTTACAATTGTGGATGACTGGAGCAGGCTGATGTGGGCGTATCCGCTGAAGCAGAAGGACCACGCCGCCTCCACGATACGGGACGATTGGCTGCCATTCGTGGAGAAGCAGGCGGAGTGTGTAGTGAAGCGGATTAGGACAGACCGGGGTGGTGAGTTCCTTGGAGCTGAAATGACGGCCTGGCTCAAGAAGCAGGGCATCCAGAGAGAGCTGACCACGGCTTATACCCCACAGTCCAATGGTGTAGCAGAACGGGCAAACCGGACCATTCTGGAGACAGCTAGGGCGCTGCTCATAGAATCTGGGCTGAGCAATTCTATGTGGCCTCATGCTGTCCGGCACGCCACTGTCGCTAGGAACAGGGTGCTCACCAAGGTTGGGGATGACTCGTGGGTGCCTTTGGAGAGGTGGCTTGGGAGGAAGCCGCCGGTGGACATGCTGAGGGTGTTCGGTTGCATGGCAGTCGCCCACGTCCCCAAGACCTACCGCAGTAAGTTGGGGGCGAGTGCAATCTGGTGTGTGCATTTGGGGCTGGCTGCTGAGAGCAAGGGATGGCTGCTGTGGGAACCATCCAAGGGTGTGTTGTTTGACAGCAGGGATGTGAAATTCATTGAGGGCATGATGTATGGGAGCTGGGAGAAACAGCCGGAGGCAAGGGTGTCCCAGCAGATGGAGCAGATCACCATGCAGCTGGACCTGACTCCTAGTGTGTGGGAGGAGGGAGAGGAGGCAGCTGCTGGAAATGGTGATGGAGAGAAGGTACAGGAGGCATCTGCTGGTGGAGAAAATGGTGTGGAAACTGGCGGCAGCACTAGTGGAGCTGCTGGACCCGAGGGAGGAGAGAAGCAGCAGGGAAAAACTAAGAAGCCGAAGGGTGTCGTTATGAAGGGATGGGAGACACCCGTCTCCAGGCCAGGACGTACCCGTATGGCTACTAAGAAGCTGACTGCAGGAACTGATGCAGCAGAGCAGCAGCTAGGGACCGAAGAGGCATTGCTGATTCTACCTCATGGCTATGACCCGGATGAGGAGGATGAGCCTGCGTACTGTTTTCTTGCCCCTGCACCAGAGGAACCAGCTAGCATGGAGGAGGCATTAGCTGGACCAGATAGGGACAAGTGGCTGGCTTCTAGGGATGCTGAGTACCAGAGTCTGCTGGAGAATAGGACATGGGATCTGGTGGTGCTGCCTGATGGGAAGAAAGCGATACAATGCAAGTGGGTGCTGAGGATCAAGACCGATGACAAGGGGCAGGTCACCATCTACAAGAGTAGGCTGGTGGCGAAGGGGTTTATGCAGAAGGAGAAGCAGGACTTCAACGAAATCTTTGCTCCCACTGCCAAACCCCCTACCCTCCGTGTCTTGTTGGCAGATGCAGCTGTTAGTGGGAAATTCATCATTCAGATGGATATTTCAACGGCATTCCTGAATGGGATTTTAGAGGAGGATGTGTACATGACGCAGCCGCCTGGGTATGAGGATGGTACGGGCAGGGTGTGCAAGCTCAACAAGTCCATCTACGGCTTGAAGCAGGCGCCACGCTGTTGGTACCAGAAGTTGGCAGCTGTTTTAGAGGAGATGGGATTCAGGACCAGCAGCTGTGATGAGAGCCTCTTTCTCAAGGGTGAGGGGGAGAAGCTGGTGCTGTTTCTGGTCTATGTGGACGACATTCTTCTCTTCAGCAGCAGCATGAAGGAGATCCAGAAAGTGCAGCAGCAACTGATGGAAAACTTCAAGTGCAAGAACCTTGGGGAGGTAAAGTACTACCTCGGGATGCACGTGGAGAGGGATCCAGATCACAGGTGGTTGAAGCTGCACCAGGAGAAGTTCATCAAGGAGCTGGGGGAGAAGTATGGGATTGAGAATGAGCGCAAGGTTGCAACTCCCCTGCCAGCAGAATTCAAGCTTGTGAAGGCTGCAGAGGATGAAGGGGTTGAAGCTGAAGAGCAGCAGCAATTTCAGTCCTTGGTGGGCAGCCTCTTGTACGCAGCAGTTCACACGAGGCCCGACATCTCTTTCTCGGTTGGGCAGCTGGCTAGGGTGGTGCAGAATCCATCAGAGGAGCAGGTAGATGCAGCTGAGCGTGTGGTGAAGTACCTGAACTCTCACCCAAGCATTGGAGTTCAATACTCCGCATCTGCACAGGTGAAGCAGAAGGGGTGGAGGTGCTGAAAGAGAAGGGGGAGAGGCTTGGAGAAGGCAAGCTATTTCTCACTTGCTTTACCGATGCTACATGGGCTTCTGAAAAGGAGGATTCCTCATCTGTGGGAGGATACATCTGCGTAGTTGGGGGAGGACCTGTTAGTTGGAGGTCCAAGAAGCAGACGGAGACGGCACTCTCTTCCGTAGAATCAGAGTACATGGCGATGTTCCATGGGGTGAAGGAGGTGATTTGGCTGAGGAGGCTGTTAGAGGAGATTGGCCAGGAGCAGAAAGTTGCTACGCCGCTGTTTTGTGATAGCAAGGGGGCTCTTGGGATGGCCAGGAACGCTGTGCTTCATGGCCTGAACAAGCACATGCGTATCAAGTGGCACTGGCTGCGTAAGGAGGTGAAGAGGGGGACGGTGAATCCAATCTACATCAAGACTCACCAGCAGCCAGCAGATTTTCTCACCAAGAGGCTTGCGGATGAGCCTCATTGGCGTTGTGTGCGCATGAGTGGAATGAGCATGAACTAGCATGGAATGATGGGAATGCAGCCGGCAGGCTGAGGGGGAGTGTGTTGGGTGCAAATTCGCATTGCACGACATCCTGCCGTCTGTTTGTACGAGTATGCGTGTGCGAGTGCATTTGCGTGCGAATGGTGTGTTCGTGTGTTTGTTTGTTTTCGCTATTTTCGCTTGAAGCATTTGCAGGTACTCGCGCAATGTGCGCTTCGGCACAACATTGTACGCGCTATGAACAGTGCAAGCAGAAAGGACGAGCTCGCAAAGGAACCCAAGATGGAAGCTTCGCAGTTCGGTTGAGTTGATTGCGCAGATTCAGTTCTATCCAACTCGAAATTGTACTGTTTTGTTTGGTTGACTATAGTGTAGCAGGGCAGGCACTATAGGGGTACAATTTAGGTGAAGGTTGGATGTTGTTTGTCTGTATCTGCATGCTACAAGGCCAGGGGAAACCAGCAGAACCAGCATTTGGCTGGTTGGGCAAAGACAAAACAGGTTCTGTTTTTAGAACCTGAACCTGGTTGTTGTTTTCCCAGGTTGGAAAAACAGAACCAGAGGTTGTTTTCCAACCTACCACCTGCTGTTTTGTCCAGCCAGGTTGGTTCTGTTGCTTGGAATTATTTGGGATCATCCCTGGTTGTTCCCAGGTTGATTCCCAAGGTCCTTGCTAGCTAGAACTATTTAATCCTTCTCTGTTTGTACCTGAGTATAGTCAAATTGATTCATGCGAATTCCTTCCTCGCTGGAATTTCGTTTCTGCGCTATTCGACGGCGGAATGCTACCCGAGTCAACGCTAGTATGCTAGCACTCCAACGCTAGGCAAACGCTGTCCGAGCCATAACTTAGTAATGGCAGAACTTTTCGCGAGGCAATTTGGCTCATTTTAAAGCTCTTGGAGCGAGCTTCGATATAGCGAATTCTCAGCTTAATCCGACCGACGGTCTGCACGGCACGCTGCGCGACGTTCAAGGTACTCTTGCTGTTTTGACTAAGTCCTTCTTGATCCCTCTCTCTACAAACTCGGACCCGAGGATAGGGGCTGGTCTTGTACCAGGCACCCAAGGACCCTTGGAGGTGACCCCGAGGAGAGGTTTTAAGTTTGATTAAGTCCTAATAGCTTGAGTTTATTAGGCCCTTACACCAACAGGTTGTTGGACCAACAAGCCAATTGGTCCAACCGGATTGTTAGATACACAAGCCATTTGGTCCAACCGGGTTGTTGGACCAACAAGCCAGTTGGTGGAACTGGGTTGTTTGACCAACAAGCCAGTTGGTCCAACCGGGTTGTTGGACCAACAAGCCAGTTGGTCCAATTGGGTTGTTGGACCAACAAGCCAGTTGGTCCAACCGGGTTGTTGGACCAACAAGCCAGTTGGTCCGACCGGGTTGATGGACCCACTGGGTAGTTGTTTCTACTGGGTTGTTGGACCAACAAGCCAGTTGGTCCAACCAGGTTATTGTACCAACAAGCCAGTTGGTCAAACTGGGTTGTTGGACCTACTTATCAGTTGGTCCTACTGGATTGTTGGACCAACAAATCAGTTGGTTCAATCGGATTGTTTGGCCTACTGACCAGTTGGTCCAACCGGGTTGTCTGACCAACAAGCCAGTTGGTCCAACCGGGTTGTTGGACCAACAAGCCAGTTGGTCCAACCTGGTTGTTGGGCCTACTGACAAGTTGGTCGTACAAGATTATTAGAACAACAAGCCATTTGATCCAACCGGGATGTTTGACCTACTGACCAAGTAATCCTTACAAGTTGTTGGACCAACAAGCCAATTGGTCCAACCGGATTCGTGAACCAACAAGCCAGTTGGTCCAACCGGGTTGTTGGACCAAGTAGCTAGTTGTTCCAACCTAATTGTTGGATCTACTGACCAGTAGTTGGTCCTACAAGGTTGTTGGACCAACAAGCCAGTTGGTCCAACCAGGTTATTGGACCAACAAGCCAGTTGGTCCAACTGGGTTGTTGGACCTACTTATCAGTTGGTCCTACTGGATTGTTGGACCAACAAATCAGTTGGTTCAATCGGATTGTTTGGCCTACTGACCAGTTGGTCCAACCAGGTTGTCGGACCAACAAGCCAGTTGGTCCAACCGGGTTGTTGGACCAACAAGCCAGTTGGTCCAACTTGGTTGTAGGGCCTACTGACAAGTTGGTCCTACGAGATTATTGGAACAACAAGCCATTTGGTCCAACTGGGTTGTTGGACCTACTGGTCCTAACGGGTTGTTGGACCAACAAGCCAGTTGGTCCAACCAGGGTTGATGGACAAACAAGCCAACGTACTGACCAGTTGGTCCAACTGGGTTGTTGGACCAACAAGCCAGTTGGTCCAACAAGGTTGTTGGACCAACATGCCAGTTGGTCCTACGAGGTTGTTGGACCTACTGACCAGTTGGTCCGATGGGGTTGTTGGACCAACAAGCCAGTTGGTCCAACTTGGTTGTTGGACCAACAAGCAAATTGGTCCAACAGGTTTGTTGGATGTTCTGACCAAGTGGTCCTATCAGGTTGTTGTACCAACAATCCAGTTGGTCCGAGTGGGTTGTTGGACCAACAAGCCAATTGGTTCGACCGGGTTGTTTGGATACACTAGCCATTTGGTCCAACCGGGTTGTTGGACCAACAAGCCAGTTGGTGGAACCGGGTTGTTTGACCAACAAGCCAGTTGGTCCAACCGGGTTGTTGGACCAACAAGCCAGTTGGTCCAATCGGGTTGTTGGACCAACAAGCCAGTTGGTCCAATCGGGTTGTTGGACCAACAAGCCAGTTGGTCCAACCGGGTTGTTGGACCAACAAGCCAGTTGGTCCAACCGGGTTGTTGGACCAACAAGCCAGTTGGTCCAACCGGGTTGTTGGACCAACAAAAAAGTTGGTCCAACCGGGTTGTTGGACCAACAAGCCAGTTGGTCCAACCGGGTTGTTGGACCAACAAGCCAGTTGGTCCAACTGGGTTGTTGGACCAACAATCCGATTGGACCACCAATTCTGTTGGACCAAAAGCCAGTTGGTCCAACCGGGTTGATGGACCTAGTTACAAGTTGGTTCTATCAGGTTGTTGGACCAACAAGCCAGTTGGTCCAACCGGGTTGTTGGACCAACAAGCCAGTTGGTCCAATCGGGTTGTTGGACCAACAAGCCAATTGGTCCAATCGAGTTGTTGGACCAACAAGCCAGCAAGTCCAACTGGGTTGTTGGACCAACAAGCCAATTGGTCCAACCAGATTGATGGACCTACTAACGAGTTTACCGGGATGTTGGACCAACAAACTAGTTGGGTGACTAAGTATTTGAATTATCACACCAATTGGTCCAACCAGGTTTATGGACATATTGACCAGTTGGTCCTACCGGGTTGTTGGACCAACAATTCAGTTGGTCCGACTAGGTTCTTTGACCAAAAAGCCAATTGGTCCGAGTGGGATGTCGGACCAACAAGCCAATTGATCAAATCGGGTTGATGGACCTACTAACGAGTTGGTCCTACAGGGTTAATGGACCAGCAAGCTAGTTTGTCCATCCGGGCTGTTGGACCAAGAATCCTGTTGTGATGCTATTATTCGCATTCACGTCTGTCTGCCTCCCATCATATACTTGTGCGATTTGGATTTTCTGAGTGTATGTGTGTGTGAATGAGCAGAAATCTGAAGTGATTGCTCTGCTTGAGAGCTTTCCGACGAACCAAGAATCGTCTCAATCGTGTTAGAGATGAAGAATCGAGTCTATGAAGAATAGGTGCCAAGATAACACAAAATCGTTGGCTTCAAATTCTGGACAGAAACCGCGATTTCACAAGAAACGCCGTCGACGAAAAACTAACCGTTAGAATTCCGTCAAACTCGAGTATGTTGTAGCACTAGACCGTGGCTACAATTCCCAAGTTGAATCACGTCAAATGGTGAACTAAATCGTGAGTTATCCGTTTCGGCGCACAAGGGGGTATGCTGCCACAGAAAATTAACTCAATCACAAGATTCTCACAAGTTCCACAAAAGTTACACACAAGAGAGTTGGAGTAGGACTAAACCAGGTAGAAGGGAAGAGGAGGACGAGAGGGAAGGTCCCAAGGGAGTCCCCAACCAAGGAAACCCCATGCCACACAATTTCCCTCTCCATAAGCAACTCCACTTTCACTTTTATCACTTTCCCAACCCATGCCATCCACCTCAACCCACTTGGCCACACTTGCCAACCTGGTTTGGCTTCACCCAACCACATGGCAGCATTCTACAGTGATGAATGGGCTCGAATTCCCAACCCCCAAAAGTCTGTACCCCATATTGAGTCACTCCCACAACTTCCCAAAGTCGCCGCAACCAAAGTACAGAAAGCATACGAACTCCAATGTCCGTAACTTTCTTGTTCTTGCTCCGATCGCGACGATTCTTGGTTCGTCGGAAAGCTCTCGAGCAGAGCAATCACTTCAGATATCTGCTCAAGCCAAAAAAATTCACACACACTCAGAAAATCCAAACCGCACAAGCATATGATGGGAGGCAGACAGACGTGAATGCAAATGATAGCATCACAACAAACTCCCCCTCTGGCTGCCAACCATCATTCCACATGTCATAGCTCAAGCATGCACCCTCAATGCACACTCATTCCAGCAAGCTTCATCCCCTTCCAATGCTCAGATTCAGCCAGGCGCTTGGTGAGGATATCAGCTGCCTGCTGCTGGGTCTTCACAAGCTCCAGTCGCACCTCCTTGTCCAGGAGCCTCCTTGTCCAATGCCACTTAGGCCTGATGTGCTTTGTCAGGCCATGGAGACAAGCATTCTTGGCCAGCTTCACTGCTGACTCGTTGTCACAGAAAATCACAGTCGGCTCCTTCTGGCACACTCCGATCTCCTCCAACAAACGCCTCAGCCACACCACCTCCTTTGCCCCATGATGCAGGGCCATGTACTCTGTCTCACACGAGGACAGCCCCACCTCGTTCTGCTTCTTGCTGCGCCAGCTCACTGCACCACCTCCAAAGAGGCACACATAGCCTCCAATGCTGGTGCCATCCTCCTTCACAGAGTTGAAGCTAGCGTCGGTGTAGCAGGTCAAGAGCATCTCCCCCTTGCCCAAGCCAGCAGCACCCCTCTGCAGCCTGTGTCGCACGGCACTGTACTCCAAGCCAACTGATGCTGTAGCGCTCACATAGCGGACCAACCTCTTGGCCGCTTCCAGCTGCTCATGACTGGGGCGTGAAACCACACTCGCAAGCCTGGATGTAGCAAAGGCTATGTCAAGCCGCGTGTGGTTAGCCGCGTAGTTGAGTGCCCCAACCATTGAATGAAACAGCTTCCTGTCACTCTCTCCCACCACCTCCTCATCAGCACAGGGCTCCACAGTGAACCCCGAAGGCAGTGGGGTGGCTGGCTTCCCTGCACCTTGCAGCCCATACTTCTCGGCCTGCCCCTCACAGTACTTCCTCTGGTGCAACCTCAACACTCCCTTGTCAAGGTCTCTCTCCACATGCATCCCAAGGTAGTACTTCACATCTCCCATCTTCGAGCACTTGAACTGCATCTCCAGCATCTCCTCCACACGCTCAATCATTGCAGACGACTCAGAGAAGAGCAGGATGTCGTCCACATACACCAGGAGCATGAGAAACTGCTCCTTCTCCTGCAGCAGGAACAGGCTGTGGTTGCATTTACTCTTCTTGAATCCCCCAACCAGCAGGGTCTCCTCCAGTTTGTGGTACCATCCACGAGGAGCCTGCTTCAGGCCATAAATAGCCTTCTTCAGCCTGCACACCCTGCCGCTCCCATCATCCAACCCCTCAGGCTGCAACATGTACAGCTCCTCCAGGATGATCCCATTGAGGAAGGCAGTGATGATGTCCATCTGCTTGATCTTCCATCCGCGGTTTGCAGCCATTGCCAACATCGTCCTCAGTGTTGTCCCTTTCCCCACAGGAGCAAAGATGTCGTCAAAATCCTTGCCCTTTGTTTGCTGGAACCTTTTAGCCACAAGCCTTGACTTGTAGCAGGTCAGCTCCCCATCAGGTCCATACTTGTGCCTGAAAATCAGCTTCGAAGAAATGGCCTTCTTCCCACGGGGCAGCTCACACAGCTCCCACGTCTCATTCTCCAGCAGTGAGTCGTACTCCTCCTTCACACTCTGCTTCCATTGGATTCTCAGCATCGGGCCCACTCAAGGCCTCGGTAAGTGTCTTGGGCTCAGGGACGGCTGCCCAGTAGCAGTGCGCTATCTCCTCCTCATCACACTGCTCAGCCACACTCCCAGCCCTTACCACCTTTGGCTTCCCAAAGCTAGGGTACGTAAGACGGTTCGGAGGGCGCACATCCCTCCTAGGACGGTCAGCCGTACGTGCGGCACCTTGTGGAGCACCTTGCTGCTGCTGCTGCTGCTGCTGCTGCTGCTGCTGCTGCTGCTGCTGCTGCTGCTGCTGCTGCTGCTGCTGCGGCTGCTGCTGCTCTACCACCTCACGTTCTCCCCCATCCTCAGTCACCCCAGAGATCTCCTCCCCCGACACGGAGACTTCCACCTGCCTTGAAGGCCGCTGCACCTCATCGGCCTCAATGATCAGGGGTGTGGAGGGAAGTTTCTGCTGCTGCTGCTTCCACTCCTTGTAGTACAGGGACTCGAGGAACTTCACATCCCTCGACACAGTCAGCTGCTGGCTGGTCAAATCCCATATCAACCAGCCCTTGTGATCCTTGGCAAGTCCCAAGTGCACACCCCATCTCCCAGAAGCTTCTAGCTTTCCCCTCTTCTTTTTAGGCACATGAAACACCACCATGCAGCCGTAGGCTCTCAGCATGTTGACTGCAGGTGCACTCCCATACCACTTGGTGTAGGGGATCCACTGCTTGTCCCCCACGGTCGCCAGCACCCACCTGCCGTAGTGCAGTCACCCAAAACGGATCCGGCAACCCTGCACGCCCAAGGAGAGTGCGAGCACCTTCCTGCAGGGTCCGGTTGAACCGCTCAGCCACGCCGTTCTGCTGAGGGTTGTAGGGCACTGTGAGCTGATGCTGAATGCCCTTCTTCTTCAGCACCGCCTCAAACTCATTGCCAATGAACTCTCCTCCGTTGTCGGTGCGGATCACTTTCACCTTGTGTCCGCTCTCCCTTTGAGCTCTCGGCATCCACTCCTTAAGAACAGCCGCTGCCACCTCCCCCTTCGCCTTGAGAGGGTAGACCCACACCGCACGCGTGTGGTCGTCCACGATGGTCAAGAAGTAGCGGCTGCCCGAGAGAGAAGGGGCCCTCGTAGGGCCCACCACATCCATGTGCACAAGTGCAAGTGGTGCCTTGGCTGGTCCCGTGCTGCTGCTGAAGGGAAACTTTGTGAACTTCGTTTCAAGGCATGTAGGGCAGCTCCCAATCTCCTTTGCTGCCCCCTTCACCTCCAATCCCTTCAAGCTCCCATCCTTAGCCAACTTCTGCAGCATAGGAATGTTGATGTGGCACAACCTCTCGTGCCACGTCTCCCAATCGGCCTCACCACTCCCAGACGAAGCCTTTGCCCATGCAGCCGTTGCATCCACACCTGCAAGCACCTCACCATGAGGCTGCTGTGGCTGCTGCACCTTCTTGACTGCATCCAGGGCCCCAGCAGTTGGTGCAGTCACCTCTCCTCCCGCAGTTGCCTTAGCCGCTGCCGCTGCCTTTGCCGTTGCTGGTGGTTTCCCATTCCAAGGGATGATGGGCAGCTGCCACAGGTCCTTGATGCAGCTGCTCTTCTCGTCCAAATCCCACAGCAGCAACTTCCCAAGTTTCGCACGGCAGCTCTTTGGGCCGAACGTAACTTTGGCCTTGCTTTTCTGCAGTCGGCGCACAGAGAGTAGGTGAGCGGATAAACCTTCAACAAGTAGGACATTTCCAAGCCCCACAAGTCCCCCATTGGCTCCCATCACCTTGGCATTCCCCACACCAATCACAGGGAGCAAAGCACCTGAAGCGGCAGCCACAAACTTGATCTTCCCAGGGGGTTTCACCTCATCAAGCAAATCTGCCCGCGGAGTCATGTGACTCGTGCAACCAGAATCGATCACCCAGTGAGTGAGGGGGTGCATCACAACCTTCCCAACCGAACCCACATCATCCTCACTCCCTTTCACTTCCTCAACCATGAGGAACAGCCCAGGGTCAGCTTTACCTTGTGCACCATCACCTTGTGCACCTGCACCTTGCACTGCGCCACCTCGTGCACGTTCACCACTTGGCGGCTTCATGCCTGGAGGCGCCCATCCTTCAGGCCGGCTGAAACACTTGAACCACGGGTGTCCAGCCTTCTTGCAGTACCAGCAAGCTCCCTCCATTCGGGTGCTCCCCCTGCCACCAGAGCTCCCATGCCCCTCGTTGTAGTCACCTCGGCCTCTTCCTCTGCCAAAGCCTCTCCCACGGCTTCGGTCTCTCCCACCCCCTCTTCCTCTGCTGCCTCCTGCAGCTCCATACCCCTTAACGGTTTTGTTGGCAGCACCACCTCCCGTGTGGCGCCTGCGGAAGTCCTCCTGCAGGATCTGCTGCCGTAGCCACTCAGGCGTCCACTTGTCCTGCTGAACGTTGAGGGTGGGGATGAGGTTGTCCCACGAGTTGTCGAGCACCGAGATGATCTTGGTGCACTGCTGCATCTCCGACACCTTGCTGCCCGCCGCTGCCATCCTCGCATATGTGTCCTTGATCTTGTCAAGGACCGGCTTCACATCGTCTCCCGGCTTCATGGAGAGGGCAGCCAGCTCCTTCTCCAACACAATCACCATCGGCAGCGTGTTAGGTTGTACCACGTCGCGTAGCAGCTTCCACGCCTTCGGTCCGGAGTCGTCCAGCTCCACTAAGTCCTTGATGTGCTGGAACATGTCGTTGTTGACCGATTGAAGGATAAGGTCGTATAGCACCGCGCTCTGCTCAATCCACCGGTCGCTGGCATCTCCTTCCTCAAGCATCTTCTCTTCTCCCATCACAAGTTTCAGCAGCTTGTAGCGCTTAAATGCGCTCCGCATCCGCCCGCTCCATTCCTCATAGTTGGAGCCGTCCAAAGCCTCGATCTTGGACGGTGGCGGTTCACTCTTCTTCTCAGCTGCTTCTCCACTCATCTCCTCTGCTCCCAATCAGAGGTTTCAGCTCCCCCTTTGCTGTCCACACCAACGTCCTACAATATTTTCACAAGTGTCGGCGCCAACGAAATTTCGGCAGAGTTTCCCCTTAGCGGAAGTCACTCCCAACCTCCGGAACTCTACTTAGGCACGCCCACAGGCCATGGTGGGTCTAGGAGGGTCTTCACACTTCAGTAGACTCCCCACAAAGTCCTCAATCAGCTCTGATACCACTTGTTAGAGATTAAGGATCGAGTCTATGAAGAATAGGTGCCGAAATATCACAAAATCGTTGGCTTCAAATTCTGGACAGAAACCGCGATTTCACAAGAAACGCCGTCGACGAAACACTAACTGTTAAAATTCCGTCAAACTCTGCTATGTTGTAGCACTAGACCGTGGCTACAATTCCCAATTTGAATCACCTCAAAAGGTGGTGAACTAAATCGTGAGTTATCCTTTTCGGCGCACAAGGGGGTATGCTGCCACAGAAAATTAACTCAATCACAAGATTCTCACAAGTTCAACAAAAGTTACACACAAGACAGTTGGAGTAGGACTAAACCAGGTAGAAGGGAAGAGGAGGACGAGAGGGAAGGTCCCAAGGGAGTCCCCAACCAAGGAAACCCCATGCCACACAATTTCCCTCTCCATAGGCAACCCCACTTTCACTTTTGTCACTATCCCAACCCATGCCATCCACCTCAACCCACTTGGCCACACTTGCCAACCTGGTTTGGCTTCACCCAACCACATGGCAGCATTCTACAGTGATGGGTTCGAATTCCCAACCCCCAAAAGTCTGTACCCCATATTGAGTCACTCCCACAACTTCCCAAAGTCGCCGCAACCAAAGTACAGAAAGCATACGAACTCCAATGTCCGTAACTTTCTTGTTCTTGCTCCGATCGCGACGATTCTTGGTTCGTCGGAAAGCTCTCGAGCAGAGCAATCACTTCAGATATCTGCTCAAGCCAAATAACATTCACACACACTCAGAAAATCCAAACCGCACAAGCATATGATGGGAGGCAGACAGACGTGAATGCGAATGATAGCATCACAACAAACTAGTCGGAGCAAGAACAAGAAAGTTACGGACATTGGAGTTCGTATGCTTTCTGTACTTTGGTTGCGGCGACTTTGGGAAGTTGTGGGAGTTTCTCAATATGGGGTACAGACTTTTGGGGTTGGGACATTCGAACCCATCACTGTAGATGCTGCCATGTGGTTGGGAGAAGCCAAACCAGGTTGGCAAGTGTGGCCAAGTGGGAGTGAGGTGGATTTGGGAGGTTGGGAAAATGACAAGGGTGAAAGTTGGGTTGCCTATTGAGGGAGAAATTGTGTGGCATGGGGTTTCCTTGGTTGGGGACTCCCTTGGGACCTTCCCTCTCGTCCTCCTCTTCCCTCCTACCTGGTTTAGTGCTACTCTAACTCTCTTGTGTGTAACTTGTGGAACTTCTGAGTTAATTGTGATTGAGTTAAATATTCTGTGGCAGCATACCCCCCTATGCGCCGAAACGAATAACTCACGATTTAGTTCACCATTTGACGTGATTCAACTTGGGAATTGTAGCCACGGTCTAGAGCTACAACATACTTGGTTTTCGTGAGATTTTAACGGTGAACGTTTCGACGACGACGTTTCTTGTGAATTCGCGGTTTCTGTCCAGAAATTGAGACCAACGATTTTGTGTTACTTCGGCAACTAATCTTAATAGACTCAGTCCTCAATCGCTAACAAATCCAATTGTTCTAACCGGGTTGTTGTAGAAACTGACCAAATGGTCCTACATGGTTGTTGGACCAACAAGCTAGATGGTCCAATCGGGTTGTTGGACCTTCCAACAAGTTGGTCCAAACGGGCTGTTGGACCAACAAGCCAGTTGGTCCGACCTGGTTGTTGGACCTACTGACCAGTTGGTCCTACCGAGTTGTTGGACCAACAAGCCTGTTGGTCCAATCTGGTTGTTGGACCTACTAAACAGTAGGTCCTACCGGATTGTTGGACCAACAAGCCAATTGGTCCAACCGAGTTGCTGTACCAACAAGCCAGTTGGTCCAACCTGGTATGACCTACGGACCACTGTGTCCAACCGGGCTGTTGGACCAACAAGCCAGTTGGTCCAACCGGGTTGTTGGACCAACAAGCCAGTTGGTCCAACCGGGTTGTTGGACCAACAAGCCAGTTGGTCCAACCGGGTTGTTGGACAGACAAGACAGTTGGTCCAACCGGGTTGTTGGACCAACAAGCGAGCTAGTCCAACTGGGTTGTTGGTACAATTACTCTAACTCGGTTGATGGACCTACTGACGAGTTGGTCCTACCGAGATGTTGGACCAACAATCCAATGGGTCCGAATGGGTTGTTGAACCAACACGCCAATTGGTCCAACCAGGTTGTTGGACCTACTGTTGAGTTGGTCCTACCGGTTTCTTGGACCATCAAGCCAGTTGGTCCAAGCGGGTTGTTAAACCTACGAGTTGGTCCTACCGCGTTGTTGGACCAACAATCCAGTTGGTCCAACTAGGTTGTTCGACCACCAAGCCAATTGGTCCGACAGGGTTGTTGGACCAACAAGCCAATTGGTCCAACCGGAATAATGGACCTACTAATGAGTTGGTCCTAAAGGGTTGATGAACCAGCTTGCTATTTGGTCCATCCGGGTTGTTGGACCGAGAAGCTAAGTGTTCTACCTGGTTGTTGGGCCAACTGACCAATTGGTCCTACTGGGTTGTTGGACCAACAAGCAAGTTGATCCAACTGGGTTGTTGGACCAAGATGCCAATTGTTCCAACCGGGTTGTTGGACCCACTGACCAGTTGGTCCTACCGGGTTGTTGGACCAACAAGCCCGTTGGGCCAACATGGTTGTTGGACCTTCCAACAACTTGGTCCTACTTGGTTGTTGGACCAACAAGCCAGTTGGTCCAACCTGGTTGTTGGAACTACTGACCAGTTGGTCCTACCGGGTTGTTGGACCAACAAGCCAGTTGGTCCAACCTGGTTGTTGGACCAACAAGCCAGTTGGTCCAACCTGGTTGTTGGACCTACTGACCAGCAGATCCTACTGGGTTGTTGGACCAACAAGCCGTTTGGTCCAACCGGGTTGTTGGACCAACAAGCCAGTTGGTCCAACCTGGTTGTTGGACCTACCGACCAATTGGTCCAAACCAGTTGTTGGACCAACAAGCCATTTGGTCCAACAGGGTTTTAAGTTGGACCAATAAGCCTATTCGTCCAACCGGGTTGTTGGACCATCAAGCCTGTTGGTCCAACCGGGTTGTTGGACCAACAAGCCAGTTTGTCCACCGGGTTGTTGGACCAACAAGCCAGTTGGTCCAACCGGGTTGTTGGACCAACAAGCCAGCAAGTCCAACCGGGTTGTTGGACCAACAAGCCAGTTGGTCCAACCGGGTTGTTGGACCAACAAATCAGTTGGTCCAACCGGGTTGTTGGACCAACTGACTAGTTGGTCCTATCGGTTTGTTGGACCAACAAGCTAGTTGGACCAACAATCCAGTTGGTCCAACAGGGTTGTTGGACCAACAAGCCAACTAGTTGGTCCAACCGGGTTGTTGGACCAACAAGCCAGTTGGTCCAACCGGTTTGTTGGACCTATTGACCAATTGGTTCAACCGGGTTTTTGGACCAACAAGCTAGTTGGACCTGAGCCAATTGGTCCAATAGGGTTGTTGGACCAACAAGCCAGTTGGTCCAATCGAGTTGTTGGACCAACAAGCCAGTTGGTCAAACCGGGTTGTTGGACCAACAATCCTGTTGGTACAACAGGGTTGTTTGACCAACAAGCCAGTGGGTCCAACCAAGTTGTTGGACCAACAAGCCAGTTGGTCCAACCGGGTTGTTGGACCTACTGACCAGTTGGTCCTACCGGGTTGTTGGACCAACAAGCCAGTTGGTCCAACAGGGTTGTTGGACCAGCAAGCCAGTTGGTCCACCGGTTGTTGGATCAATAAGCCAGTTGGTCCAACCGGGTTGTTGGACCAACAAGCCAGTTGGTCCAACCAGGTTGTTGGACCAACAAGCCAGTTTGTCCACCGGGTTGTTGGACCAACAAGCCAGTTGGTCCAACCGGGTTGTTGGACCAACAAGCCAGTTGGTCCAACCAGGTTGTTGGACCAACAAGCCAGCTGGTCCTACCGGGTTGTTGGACCTTCTGACCAATTCGATCTCCTGGTTTGTAGGACCAACAAGCTAGTTGGTCCAACAAGGTTGTTGGACCAACAAGCCAGTTGGTCCAGCAGGGTTGTTGGACCAACAGGCCAGTTGGTTAGCCGCAGGTACCAGTCCTCCCCATCATTTTTTGCCGCATCAATGATATCGGCTACCAGCGCAACCCCAACAGTGAGCCTCCTCCCAGGTATGAAACCGTACTGCTCTGGTGAAATCACCGGATGTAGAACTTTTTTTATTCTGTCCGTGATTACTTTTGCGAAAATTTTGTAATCGAATGATAGGAGGGTGATCGACCGATAGTTGCTCAGTTGGTCTTTCTCTCCCATCTTTTGCAGGAGAATGGTCACTGCCTCGTTGACCTTCCGCGGCAAAGCTCGGGTACCCGTGAAGTCTCTGACTAGGGCCATGAAGCTCCCTCCCAACAGGTCCCAGTTGACTTCAAAGAATTCCTTCGGTAAGCCATCGCTGCCTGGCGATTTGTTTTTTGCCAATGCAGCAAACGCCAATTTCACTTCCTCCTCCGTCCAGTCCGCATCTAACCCTGTTGCCTCCTCTTCCCGTAGAGTTCTTTCCAGTATGGGAGACCATCCTTCAAAGTCAGTCCGCCTATCACTCCTGAAGATGTCACGAAAGAACTCTGATGCGGCTTCCAGAACCTCCCGCGAGTCTGAGACCACTGCACCCGCCGCTTTAACCTCCATAATGCGGGTCCGACTCTTCCTCGTCTTGACGAGCCCCGTCAACTGCTTCGATGATATCTCTTCTGTCAAGCCCAGCCATGAGATGAAGCCTTTCCT
Organism: Closterium sp. Yama58-4; assembly: GCA_947470075.1. Taxonomy (NCBI): domain Eukaryota; kingdom Viridiplantae; phylum Streptophyta; class Zygnematophyceae; order Desmidiales; family Closteriaceae; genus Closterium; species Closterium sp. Yama58-4. Next base: position 20,831 of record CANIUD010000781.1, read on the forward strand.
GCTGCCATGCCAAGTACTCCTTCAGCATCGCCTCCTTCTTGTCCAGAAGCCATCTCCGCCAGGTACACCCCGGGTTACCCATAACTTCCTGCCTCAGCGCCGCCACAGCCGATATCAGATGCGTGTAAGTCGCGCGCACCCTCTCTTTCTCTTGCCTTGTGTAAGCCCGTAACCGTACTGTGAGTCTCGAGATGATTAGCTCAAAGCTCCTATTGTCCGGAACTGCACTCTTTTGTAATGTCTCTTCAATGATCCGTCTTACACCTGTTGTGATGCTATCATTCGCATTCACGTCTGTCTGCCTCCCATCATATGCTTGTGCGGTTTGGATTTCCTGAGTGTGTGTGAATGTTATTTGAATTGGGCAGATATCTGAAGTGACTCATCTGCTCAAGAGCTTTCCGACGAACCAAGAATCGTCGCGATCGGAGCAACATCAAGAAGGTTACGGACATTGAAGTTCGTATGCTTTCTGTACTTTGGTTGCGGCGACTTTGGGAAGTTGTGGGAGTGACCTTATATGGGGTACAGACTTTTGGGGTTGGGAATTCGAACCCATCACTGTAGATTGCTGCCATGTGGTTGGGAGAAGCCAAACCAGGTTGGCAAGTGTGGCCAAGTGGGTTGAGGTGGATGGCATGGGTTGGGATAGTGACAAAAGTGAAAGTGGGGTTGCCTATGGAGAAGGAATTGTGTGGCATGGGATTTCCTTGGTGTCCCTCTCGTCCTCCTCTTCCCTCCTACCTGGTTTTGTGCTACTCTAACTCTTGTGTGTGGAACTTGAACTTGTGAGAACTATTGTGAGTGAGTTAAGTTTCTATGTGGCAGCATACCCCCTAGTGCGCCGAAAAGCATAACTCGAGATATACTCCATCTTTTGAGGTGATTCAAATTGGGAATTGTAGCCACGGTCTAGAGCTACAACATACTCGAGTTTGACGGAATTCTAACGGTTAGTTTTTCGTCGACGGCGTTTCTTGTGAAATCGCGGTTTCTGTCCAGAATTCTAAGCCAACGATTTTGAGTTATTTGGGCACCTAATCTTCATAGACTCAGTCCTTAGTCTATAACAACACCAGGCTTCTGCGACATAAACGCTTGTAACCTCCCCAGACCAGGCCCCATCCTGGCTATGTCATCCACCTTAAGTGCAACCTGGATCGCAAAGCCGTGATCTGATATCGGTTTTTTCGGCGAGATGTGCTCTACATCGAACAGGAAAGGCAGAAGAGACATCGACACCAACGCTCGGTCGATTCGCGAGCTTGCCTGTGCAGCTGCTGCATAGAAGGCGTACTCCCTGCTCCCCGGGTATAAGGTACGAAAAGCGTTAGATAGCTGGAAGGCCCTGCAACGACTGTATAGTCTGTCGTTCTCAGCTGTTGAACCGTTACCTGCTGTTCTATCTAAGACTGGGTCTTCTATAATTTTAAGGTCACCTATGATCAGCAGGTGCAACATAGGCGGTATCTGGTCGATCTGTGGTCCAAAAGCACTCCGGATGAAGGGGGCTCTGGCTGAAGGGCTTGAGGGGAAGTATACTGCGAGTAAGGTAAGTTGGATACCTGGTCCGTTGACTATCGTTTGAAGGATTGTGGAGCTTAGTGTCTGTGAAACTAATGGAAGGGTTCTTGCAGAGGATGGAAACTCCGCCGGCTTTCGCTTTACGGGGAGCTACCGCTACTTTGGTAAAGCTTAGTGGGTTCTACAAAGAGTGTGAGGGTGGGATTCTGGTGTCTGCTAATGCTACAATGTCTCCCGCGTCCTTAAGCCATCTGGTGAGTCTGCCTTGTTTCCCTATATCTCCAAGGCCGTTGACATTAAGGCACGCGCAGGTGAAGAGATTTTTCTTGTTACTCATTTAACCATCGACTGGCAGCCTCTCCGCATCCACAGGTTGATAAAGGTAATGAGACTAACCACACTGACTATGGTGCATACTCTAGCCGCTGTCTCCAATCTACAGTTCGGTGCAGTTCGTCTTCTCGAGAGAGCTCTTGGTCGCAGTGCCGAGCTTCTCCTGGCAGATAAGGTGAGCCGCTAAGGCGATGTGGTCCGACGATGAAACACATCGTGAGCCTTCTTGCACCCAGCCTGGGTGCACAACCACTCCTCCCTGTTGCTTCCCGTGGAGATAAGTTCCAGTGCAAGATCGCGGAGAATAAGCAGGAGGAGCGCGGTGGCTTTCAGAGACGCAGGTGCAGGATTCAACCGGATCGTTAGTAAAAGTCAAGAAAGGAAACAAGCGGTTAGTTAAGAAAGGTGAGACGGTCGTTGAGCCTGTGAACTTTCCCCAGCGTCAGATTCCATTTCCCAACGTTATTCTGACGGTCTACCGTGATCAGATTATGATACTTATCATAATGCTGCCCTCCAAAGAGTGTGCAGGTTAACGATGGATAACGGATCAGCAGCTTCTTCGAGCAGTCAGCCGGGTCGAGCACGGCATGAATCCATCGTCAGTTTCCGCGCCAGTCACTGGGTGAAGGACACGGTGGAAAGAAGAACAACGGAGGAAAGCCGGCCGCTGACTCTTCTGCAGCTTGTAAGTTGAATGCCGGTCAGTCAGCATGCCGATTTCTACAGTCGCCATAACACCGCGGAAGATAACCTCCAGTGCTGTCGGGTTGAGCGAACGCTCCCGCACGAACGAAGCGTTGTCGGTGTGTTGCCAATGCAGTTTCAGCAGTTTCCCGTTCAGCCGCTGATACACCACTTCCTTTGATGTGCAGATTTCCGCATCGCGCTCCAGGAGGAAGGAGAGCTGCAGACGACAGTACCGGATCTTTGCGATATACAGCGCTTGCAACTCCTAATACTTCGTCGTTGACCAGGCGTGAGCTGAGAGCTCTGCATTCCACCCACGCTTCATCAGCATCTTGACAGTATCCATAACACAAACGACTTCTTGAGCAAGCATAAAGGGAAATAATAAAATGACGGTGGTCCTGAAATGCATTGCTGCTTCCTTGTCATGATCCAACTCCATCTCATCATCGGAGTCGTCTTCCAGCAGGATCTCTTCAACAGAGCCATGGGTCTGCACCATTTGCCGTTCTGCCATTGTCAAGCCTTGTCCGAAGGAGATGTCAGGGACTCATTAACGTTGTTGCCGTTTCCATCACCCGATGCGTGATCCTTGGCAAGCTTGTCAGTGTCAACAGCAGGAGAGGCTGGAGGGTCGCTAGAAGCAACTGGAGGGTCAATGACAACTTTAGAGCGGGGACCCTTGGGAGGAGCCATCTTGCGATGATGAAAAAGAGGCAGAAGAAAGCTTTGCTGAGAGCTAAGGCTACATGAGAAGAAGTAATCTGCCGCTAAACTGCTCTTGGAGTTGGTGGAGTAAAACCGATGTTGAAGCCTCGGGATCATGACTGGTAATAGGCTTGATATCAATAAACCTGTAGTTGTTAGTTCCTCGCTTGGATAACAGACCGAGCTATGGCATTCTAGAGGGTGCCTGATTAACTCCATGAAAGGTTGCCTTGTAACACGGCGAGCCAATGTCAGCATAAATGGCAGGTCTCTTGACAGCTGAGTTATTGACAAACCCAATGGTATAAAAAGAAGTTAGATCGGAGCACTCTAACGGGGACTTTGTGCGGCTCGAAGCTGGCAAAATTCATGGCGGATGTATGGCACGGAGCATTGTTGAGAAGACTAGTATACAGCGCGAATCCACAACATCACTAACTACCGAGATGTCAAGCATGTCATTTGGTCCTACTGGGTTGTTGGACCAACAAGCCATTTGGTCCAATTGGGGTTGTTGGACCAGCAAGCCAGTTGGTCCAACCGGGTTGTTGGACCAACAAGCCAGTTGGTCCAACCGGGTTGTTGGACCAACAAGCCAGTTGGTCCAACCTGGTTGTTGTTGGGTGCAAATGCACATTGCACGACATCCTGCCGTCTGTTTGTACGAGTATGCGTGTGCGAATGCATTTGCGTGTGAATGGTGTGTTCGTGTGTTTGTTTGCTTTCGCATTTTTCGCTTGATGCATTTGCAGGTACTCGCGCAATGTGCGCTTCGGCACAACATTGTACGCGCTATGAACAGTGCAAGCAGAAAGGACGAGCTCGCAAAGGAACCCAAGATGGAAGCTTTGCAGTTCGGTTGAGTTGATTGCGCAGATTCAGTTCTATCCAACTCGGAATTGTACTGTTTTGTTTGGTTAACTATAGTGTAGCAGGGAAGGCACTATAGGGGTACAATTTAGGTGAAGGTTGGATGTTGTTTGTCTGTATCTGCATGCTACAAGGCCAGGGGAAACCAGCGGAACCAGCATTTGGCTGGTTGGGCAAAGACAAAACAGGTTCTGTTTTTAGAACCTGAACCTGGTTGTTGTTTTCCCAGGTTGGATCTGTTGCTTGGAATTATTTGGGATCATCCCTGGTTGTTCCCAGGTTGATTCCCAAGGTCCTTGCTAGCTAGAACTATTTAATCCTTCTCTGTTTGTACCTGAATATAGTCAAATTGATTCAAGCGAATTCCTTCCTCGCTGGAATTTCGTTTCTGCGCTATTCGACGGCGGAATGCTACCCGAGTCAACGCTAGTACGCTAGCACTCTAATGCTAGGCAAACACCATCTGAGCCATAACTTCGTAATGGCAGAACTTTTCGCGAGGCAACTTGGCTCATTTTAAAGCTCTTGGAGCGAGCTTCGATATAGCGAATTCTCAGCTTAATCCGACCGACGGTCTGCACGGCACGCTGCGCGACGTTCAAGGTACTCTTGCTGTTTTGACTAAGTCCTTCTTGATCCCTCTCTCTACAAACTCGGACCCGAGGATAGGGGCTGGTCTTGTACCAGGCACCCAGGGACCCTTGGAGGTGACCCCGAGGAGAGGTTTTAAGTTTGATTAAGTCCTAATAGCTTGAGTTTATTAGGCCCTTACACCAACAAGCTGGTATCAGAGCTGCGTTATAGTGATCCTCGTTATAGGTAGCTATGGCGGGCAACACCTCGGCGGGAGCTGGTGAATCTTCAGCCCAAGATCGTAGCGGCAGCCAAGATTCTGGTCTTTCAGCGCCAAGGGGAGCGCGAACAAACCAGGGCTCGCTTGTCAAGGAGGTGCTGAAGAATTTCACCGTCGAGAAGTTCAATGGTGAGGGCTATGATGATTGGGCCTGGAAAATGCAATTATATTTCCGTCAGATCGGTTTGCTGAAACTAATGATTGGGGAGGAGCCTAGACCGAGTGACCCCACGCTGCAGGAAGATTGGGACGAGCGCTCCTCGGCTGGCTACTATTTGATGTCGCAGAGTTTGGAGCTGAACCAGCGTCACCACGTCATGCACCTGCTGCCGGAGGTTGAATGCGGTCCGAAGGCGTGGACCGTGTTGAAGGAGCTGCACGCCCCGACCTCCGTTGTCGCAACGTTGATGCTGGAGAGGGAGCTGTCCGCGTTGCGCCTGAGCGAGGGAGAGCCGGTGCAACCAGTCCTGGACAAGATGCGCGACCTCTACGCGAAGTTGGCGACCGCGGAAATCACCTACCCGGAGCAGACCAAGTGCTTGAAGATGCTCTCGCTGCTGCCGGAATCGTGGCTTCAATTTACGAGCGGATTGAGCCTGCCGCAGAACCAGAGCTTGTGGACGCTCGAGTGGGTGCGGACGAAGATTCTGGAGGAGGACTTCCGTCGCCGCCAACTGAGGGGTGGAGACGACGGCAGCAGCAGCTACGGGATGCAAGGGAGCCGACGTGGCAGAGGACGTGGCTTTGGTGGTGCTGGACGCGGTGCAAAGAAAGACGACGACTCCAACGACCAACAAGGAGGTACCGGTTGGGGTCGCGGTGCGAAATCTGGACGTGGGGGCAAGTCGGGTGCTGGTGGCAAAATGAAAGGGAGTTGCTGGTATTGTGAGAAGGAAGGGCACCCCTGGTTTTTGTGCTATAAGAAACCCGATGGATGGACCCCCCAGAATCGTCACCAGGATGGCGGCGCGCGGAGGAACCAGAAAAACGGCGCCAACATGGTCGCTGATTCGTCCGACAACAACCCGAAGGGCAACGGCGGTGCGGAGAAGAAGAAGGAGCGCACCGTGGGCCAATTCTTCCATGTGGGAGACAAGGGGGAGCAAGGAGACGCCTCTGCCAAAGTTGGAGCAGAGCTGCACCCCCTAGACTATTGGGTGTTGGACACAGGCGCTGCTTGGACGATGACGCCGCGCAAGGACCTGCTGGACGAAGTACGAGCTGCACCGATCAATGAAGTGTGCTCCGCCTCTGGACACATGTTGAAGGTGGCTGGTGCGGGACGAGCTGCGTTTAAGGGAGCGGATGGCAAGCCGGTGGTGCTGCACGACGTTCTCTTTGTCCCCGACCTGAAGGCCAACCTTATCTCCCTCCGTAAGCTTGGCAAGGCTGGGGTGAACACCAACACGGATGGGGCACGCACTTATAAGGGGAAGCTGGGCAATCGGGTGCTTTGGGATCTGCACGAGAGCAAGGACGTGTACAGATCTATGTGGCAGCTGCCGGCCCTGGCGTGGCATGGTGGGGGGCAGGCTGGAGAGGGGTCTGCATCCCAGGGGGAGTGCAATGCCGTTGGAGGGGTTGGTGTGAAAGTGTCGGCCAGATCTGGGGAGACAGATTGGGCAACGGCACACCGGCGCTTAGGGCATGTGGCAATGCCTTTGCTGAAGCAGCTGGAGAAGGATGGAGCCGTTAAGGGTCTGAAGCTGAACGGACAGCCACCCGATTACAACTGTGAAATCTGTTTGCTTTCAAAGTTCACCCGTTTCCCTTTCCATAGTGTGGCTGGCAGGAGCAAGAAGCCTTTGGAGCTGGTCCACATGGACTTGGTGGGGCCGCTGCCGGTGCAAGGGCACAAGGGGGAGCGGTATTTTCTTACAATTGTGGATGACTGGAGCAGGCTGATGTGGGCGTATCCGCTGAAGCAGAAGGACCACGCCGCCTCCACGATACGGGACGATTGGCTGCCATTCGTGGAGAAGCAGGCGGAGTGTGTAGTGAAGCGGATTAGGACAGACCGGGGTGGTGAGTTCCTTGGAGCTGAAATGACGGCCTGGCTCAAGAAGCAGGGCATCCAGAGAGAGCTGACCACGGCTTATACCCCACAGTCCAATGGTGTAGCAGAACGGGCAAACCGGACCATTCTGGAGACAGCTAGGGCGCTGCTCATAGAATCTGGGCTGAGCAATTCTATGTGGCCTCATGCTGTCCGGCACGCCACTGTCGCTAGGAACAGGGTGCTCACCAAGGTTGGGGATGACTCGTGGGTGCCGTTGGAGAGGTGGCTTGGGAGGAAGCCGCCGGTGGACATGCTGAGGGTGTTCGGTTGCATGGCAGTCGCCCACGTCCCCAAGACCTACCGCAGTAAGTTGGGGGCGAGTGCAATCTGGTGTGTGCATTTGGGGCTGGCTGCTGAGAGCAAGGGATGGCTGCTGTGGGAACCATCCAAGGGTGTGTTGTTTGACAGCAGGGATGTGAAATTCATTGAGGGCATGATGTATGGGAGCTGGGAGAAACAGCCGGAGGCAAGGGTGTCCCAGCAGATGGAGCAGATCACCATGCAGCTGGACCTGACTCCTAGTGTGTGGGAGGAGGGAGAGGAGGCAGCTGCTGGAAATGGTGATGGAGAGAAGATACAGGAGGCATCTGCTGGTGGAGAAAATGGTGTGGAAACTGGCGGCAGCACTAGTGGAGCTGCTGGACCCGAGGGAGGAGAGAAGCAGCAGGGAAAAACTAAGAAGCCGAAGGGTGTCGTTATGAAGGGATGGGAGACACCCGTCTCCAGGCCAGGACGTACCCGTATGGCTACTAAGAAGCTGACTGCAGGAACTGATGCAGCAGAGCAGCAGCTAGGGACCGAAGAGGCATTGCTGATTCTACCTCATGGCTATGACCCGGATGAGGAGGATGAGCCTGCGTACTGTTTTCTTGCCCCTGCACCAGAGGAACCAGCTAGCATGGAGGAGGCATTAGCTGGACCAGATAGGGACAAGTGGCTGGCTTCTAGGGATGCTAAGTACCAGAGTCTGCTGGAGAATAGGACATGGGATCTGGTGGTGCTGCCTGATGGGAAGAAAGCGATACAATGCAAGTGGGTGCTGAGGATCAAGACCGATGACAAGGGGCAGGTCACCATCTACAAGAGTAGGCTGGTGGCGAAGGGGTTTATGCAGAAGGAGAAGCAGGACTTCAACGAGATCTTTGCTCCCACTGCCAAACCCCCTACCCTCCGTGTCTTGTTGGCAGATGCAGCTGTTAGTGGGAAATTCATCATTCAGATGGATATTTCAACGGCATTCCTGAATGGGATTTTAGAGGAGGATGTGTACATGACGCAGCCGCCTGGGTATGAGGATGGTACGGGCAGGGTGTGCAAGCTCAACAAGTCCATCTACGGCTTGAAGCAGGCGCCACGCTGCTGGTACCAGAAGTTGGCAGCTGTTTTAGAGGAGATGGGATTCAGGACCAGCAGCTGTGATGAGAGCCTCTTTCTCAAGGGCGAGGGGGAGAAGCTGGTGCTGTTTCTGGTCTATGTGGACGACATTCTTCTCTTCAGCAGCAGCATGAAGGAGATCCAGAAAGTGCAGCAGCAACTGATGGAAAACTTCAAGTGCAAGAACCTTGGGGAGGTAAAGTACTACCTCGGGATGCACGTGGAGAGGGATCCAGATCACAGGTGGTTGAAGCTGCACCAGGAGAAGTTCATCAAGGAGCTGGGGGAGAAGTATGGGATTGAGAATGAGCGCAAGGTTGCAACTCCCCTGCCAGCAGAATTCAAGCTTGTGAAGGCTGCAGAGGATGAAGGGGTTGAAGCTGAAGAGCAGCAGCAATTTCAGTCCTTGGTGGGCAGCCTCTTGTACGCAGCAGTTCACACGAGGCCCGACATCTCTTTCTCGGTTGGGCAGCTGGCTAGGGTGGTGCAGAATCCATCAGAGGAGCAGGTGGATGCAGCTGAGCGTGTGGTGAAGTACCTGAACTCTCACCCAAGCATTGGAGTTCAATACTCCGCATCTGCACAGGTGAAGCAGAAAGGGGTGGAGGTGCTGAAAGAGAAGGGGGAGAGGCTTGGAGAAGGCAAGCTATTTCTCACTTGCTTTACCGATGCTACGTGGGCTTCTGAGAAGGAGGATTCCTCATCTGTGGGAGGATACATCTGCGTAGTTGGGGGAGGACCTGTTAGTTGGAGGTCCAAGAAGCAGACGGAGACGGCACTCTCTTCCGTAGAATCAGAGTACATGGCGATGTTCCATGGGGTGAAGGAGGTGATTTGGCTGAGGAGGCTGTTAGAGGAGATTGGCCAGGAGCAGAAAGTTGCTACGCCGCTGTTTTGTGATAGCAAGGGGGCTCTTGGGATGGCCAGAAACGCTGTGCTTCATGGGCTGAACAAGCACATGCGTATCAAGTGGCACTGGCTGCGTAAGGAGGTGAAGAGGGGGACGGTGCATCCGATCTACATCAAGACTCACCAGCAGCCAGCAGACTTTCTCACCAAGAGGCTTGCGGATGAGCCTCATTGGCGTTGTGTGCGCATGAGTGGAATGAGCATGAACTAGCATGGAATGACGGGGATGCAGCCGGCAGGCTGAGGGGGAGTGTGTTGGGTGCAAATGCACATTGCACGACATCCTGCCGTCTGTTTGTACGAGTATGCGTGTGCGAATGCATTTGCGTGTGAATGGTGTGTTCGTGTGTTTGTTTGCTTTTGCATTTTTCGCTTGATGCATTTGCAGGTACTCGCGCAATGTGCGCTTCGGCACAACATTGTACGCGCTATGAACAGTGCAAGCAGAAAGGACGAGCTCGCAAAGGAACCCAAGATGGAAGCTTTGCAGTTCGGTTGAGTTGATTGCGCAGATTCAGTTCTATCCAACTCGAAATTGTACTGTTTTGTTTGGTTAACTATAGTGTAGCAGGGAAGGCACTATAGGGGTACAATTTAGGTGAAGGTTCGATGTTGTTTGTCTGTATCTGCATGCTACAAGGCCAGGGGAAACTAGCGGAACCAGCATTTGGCTGGTTGGGCAAAGACAAAAACAGGTTCTGTTTTTAGAACCTGAACCTGGTTGTTGTTTTCCCAGGTTGGAAAAACAGAACCAGAGGTTGTTTACCAACCTACCACCTGCTATTTTGTCCAGCCAGGTTGGTTCTGTTGCTTGGAATTATTTGGGATCATCCCTGGTTGTTCCCAGGTTGATTCCCAAGGTCCTTGCTAGCTAGAACTATTTAATCCTTCTCTGTTTGTACCTGAATATAGTCAAATTGATTCAAGCGAATTCCTTCCTCGCTGGAATTTCGTTTCTGCGCTATTCGACGGCGGAATGCTACCCGAGTCAACGCTAGTACGCTAGCACTCTAATGCTAGGCAAACACCGTCTGAGCCATAACTTCGTAATGGCAGAACTTTTCGCGAGGCAACTTGGCTCATTTTAAAGCTCTTGGAGCGAGCTTCGATATAGCGAATTCTCAGCTTAATCCGACCGACGGTCTGCACGGCACGCTGCGCGACGTTCAAGGTACTCTTGCTGTTTTGACTAAGTCCTTCTTGATCCCTCTCTCTACAAACTCGGACCCGAGGATAGGGGCTGGTCTTGTACCAGGCACCCAGGGACCCTTGGAGGTGACCCCGAGGAGAGGTTTTAAGTTTGATTAAGTCCTAATAGCTTGAGTTTATTAGGCCCTTACACCAACAGGAATCACCTACCCGGAGCAGACCAAGTGCTTGAAGATGCTCTCGCTGCTGCCAGAATCGTGGCTTCAATTTACGAGCGGATTGAGCCTGCCGCAGAACCAGAGCTTGTGGACGCTCGAGTGGGTGCGGACGAAGATTCTGGAGGAGGACTTCCGTCGCCGCCAACTGAGGGGTGGAGACGACGGCAGCAGCGGCTACGGGATGCAAGGGAGCCGACGTGGCAGAGGACGTGGCTTCGGTGGTGCTGGACGCGGTGCAAAGAAAGACGACGACTCCAACGACCAACAAGGAGGTACCGGTTGGGGTCGCAGTGCGAAATCTGGACGTGGGGGCAAGTCGGGTGCTGGTGGCAAAATGAAAGGGAGTTGCTGGTATTGTGAGAAGGAAGGGCACCCCTGGTTTTTGTGCTATAAGAAACCCGATGGATGGACCCCCCAGAATCGTCACCAGGATGGCGGCGCGCGGAGGAACCAGAAAAACGGCGCCAACATGGTCGCTGATTCGTCCGACAACAACCCGAAGGGCAACGGCGGTGCGGAGAAGAAGAAGGAGCGCACCGCGGGCCAATTCTTCCATGTGGGAGACAAGGGGGAGCAAGGAGACGCCTCTGCCAAAGTTGGAGCAGAGCTGCACCCCCTAGACTATTGGGTGTTGGACACAGGCGCTGCTTGGACGATGACGCCGCGCAAGGACCTGCTGGACGAAGTACGAGCTGCACCGATCAATGAAGTGTGCTCCGCCTCTGGACACATGTTGAAGGTGGCTGGTGTGGGACGAGCTGCGTTTAAGGGAGCGGATGGCAAGCCGGTGGTGCTGCACGACGTTCTCTTCGTCCCCGACCTGAAGGCCAACCTTATCTCCCTCCGTAAGCTTGGCAAGGCTGGGGTGAACACCAACACGGATGGGGCACGCACTTATAAGGGGAAGCTGGGCAATCGGGTGCTTTGGGATCTGCACGAGAGCAAGGACGTGTACAGATCTATGTGGCAGCTGCCGGCCCTGGCGTGGCATGGTGGGGGGCAGGCTGGAGAGGGGTCTGCATCCCAGGGGGAGTGCAATGCCGTTGGAGGGGTTGGTGTGAAAGTGTCGGCCAGATCTGGGGAGACAGATTGGGCAACGGCACACCGGCGCTTAGGGCATGTGGCAATGCCTTTGCTGAAGCAGCTGGAGAAGGATGGAGCCGTTAAGGGTCTGAAGCTGAACGGACAGCCACCCGATGACAACTGTGAAATCTGTTTGCTTTCAAAGTTCACCCGTTTCCCTTTCCATAGTGTGGCTGGCAGGAGCAAGAAGCCTTTGGAGCTGGTCCACATGGACTTGGTGGGGCCGCTGCCGGTGCAAGGGCACAAGGGGGAGCGGTATTTTCTTACAATTGTGGATGACTGGAGCAGACTGATGTGGGCGTATCCGCTGAAGCAGAAGGACCACGCCGCCTCCACGATACGGGACGATTGGCTGCCATTCGTGGAGAAGCAGGCGGAGTGTGTAGTGAAGCGGATTAGGACAGACCGGGGTGGTGAGTTCCTTGGAGCTGAAATGACGGCCTGGCTCAAGAAGCAGGGCATCCAGAGAGAGCTGACCACGGCTTATACCCCACAGTCCAATGGTGTAGCAGAACGGGCAAACCGGACCATTCTGGAGACAGCTAGGGCGCTGCTCATAGAATCTGGGCTGAGCAACTCTATGTGGCCTCATGCTGTCCGGCACGCCACCGTCGCTAGGAACAGGGTGCTCACCAAGGTTGGGGATGACTCGTGGGTGCCTTTGGAGAGGTGGCTTGGGAGGAAGCCGCCGGTGGACATGCTGAGGGTGTTCGGTTGCATGGCAGTCGCCCACGTCCCCAAGACCTACCGCAGTAAGTTGGGGGCGAGTGCAATCTGGTGTGTGCATTTGGGGCTGGCTGCTGAGAGCAAGGGATGGCTGCTATGGGAACCATCCAAGGGTGTGTTGTTTGACAGCAGGGATGTGAAATTCATTGAGGGCATGATGTATGGGAGCTGGGAGAAACAGCCGGAGGCAAGGGTGTCCCAGCAGATGGAGCAGATCACCATGCAGCTGGACCTGACTCCTAGTGTGTGGGAGGAGGGAGAGGAGGCAGCTGCTGGAAATGGTGATGGAGAGAAGATACAGGAGGCATCTGCTGGTGGAGAAAATGGTGTGGAAACTGGCGGCAGCACTAGTGGAGCTGCTGGACCCGAGGGAGGAGAGAAGCAGCAGGGAAAAACTAAGAAGCCGAAGGGTGTCGTTATGAAGGGATGGGAGACACCCGTCTCCAGGCCAGGACGTACCCGTATGGCTACTAAGAAGCTGACTGCAGGAACTGATGCAGCAGAGCAGCAGCTAGGGACCGAAGAGGCATTGCTGATTCTACCTCATGGCTATGACCCGGATGAGGAGGATGAGCCTGCGTACTGTTTTCTTGCCCCTGCACCAGAGGAACCAGCTAGCATGGAGGAGGCATTAGCTGGACCAGATAGGGACAAGTGGCTGGCTTCTAGGGATGCTGAGTACCAGAGTCTGCTGGAGAATAGGACATGGGATCTGGTGGTGCTGCCTGATGGGAAGAAAGCGATACAATGCAAGTGGGTGCTGAGGATCAAGACCGATGACAAGGGGCAGGTCACCATCTACAAGAGTAGGCTGGTGGCGAAGGGGTTTATGCAGAAGGAGAAGCAGGACTTCAATGAGATCTTTGCTCCCACTGCCAAACCCCCTACCCTCCGTGTCTTGTTGGCAGATGCAGCTGTTAGTGGGAAATTCATCATTCAGATGGATATTTCAACAGCATTCCTGAATGGGATTTTAGAGGAGGATGTGTACATGACGCAGCCGCCTGGGTATGAGGATGGTACGGGCAGGGTGTGCAAGCTCAACAAGTCCATCTACGGCTTGAAGCAGGCGCCACGCTGCTGGTACCAGAAGTTGGCAGCTGTTTTAGAGGAGATGGGATTCAGGACCAGCAGCTGTGATGAGAGCCTCTTTCTCAAGGGCGAGGGGGAGAAGCTGGTGCTGTTTCTGGTCTATGTGGACGACATTCTTCTCTTCAGCAGCAGCATGAAGGAGATCCAGAAAGTGCAGCAGCAACTGATGGAAAACTTCAAGTGCAAGAACCTTGGGGAGGTAAAGTACTACCTCGGGATGCACGTGGAGAGGGATCCTGATCACAGGTGGTTGAAGCTGCACCAGGAGAAGTTCATCAAGGAGCTGGGGGAGAAGTATGGGATTGAGAATGAGCGCAAGGTTGCAACTCCCCTGCCAGCAGAATTCAAGCTTGTGAAGGCTGCAGAGGATGAAGGGGTTGAAGCTGAAGAGCAGCAGCAATTTCAGTCCTTGGTGGGCAGCCTCTTGTACGCAGCAGTTCACACGAGGCCCGACATCTCTTTCTCGGTTGGGCAGCTGGCTAGGGTGGTGCAGAATCCATCAGAGGAGCAGGTGGATGCAGCTGAGCGTGTGGTGAAGTACCTGAACTCTCACCCAAGCATTGGAGTTCAATACTCCGCATCTGCACAGGTGAAGCAGAAAGGGGTGGAGGTGCTGAAAGAGAAGGGGGAGAGGCTTGGAGAAGGCAAGCTATTTCTCACTTGCTTTACCGATGCTACGTGGGCTTCTGAGAAGGAGGATTCCTCATCTGTGGGAGGATACATCTGCGTAGTTGGGGGAGGACCTGTTAGTTGGAGGTCCAAGAAGCAGACGGAGACGGCACTCTCTTCCGTAGAATCAGAGTACATGGCGATGTTCCATGGGGTGAAGGAGGTGATTTGGCTGAGGAGGCTGTTAGAGGAGATTGGCCAGGAGCAGAAAGTTGCTACGCCGCTGTTTTGTGATAGCAAGGGGGCTCTTGGGATGGCCAGGAACGCTGTGCTTCATGGCCTGAACAAGCACATGCGTATCAAGTGGCACTGGCTGCGTAAGGAGGTGAAGAGGAGGACGGTGAATCCAATCTACATCAAGACTCACCAGCAGCCAGCAGACTTTCTCACCAAGAGGCTTGCGGATGAGCCTCATTGGCGTTGTGTGCGCATGAGTGGAATGAGCATGAACTAGCATGGAATGACGGGGATGCAGCCGGCAGGCTGAGGGGGAGTGTGTTGGGTGCAAATGCACATTGCACGACATCCTGCCGTCTGTTTGTACGAGTATGCGTGTGCGAATGCATTTGCGTGTGAATGGTGTGTTCGTGTGTTTGTTTGCTTTCGCATTTTTCGCTTGATGCATTTGCAGGTACTCGCGCAATGTGCGCTTCGGCACAACATTGTACGCGCTATGAACAGTGCAAGCAGAAAGGACGAGCTCGCAAAGGAACCCAAGATGGAAGCTTTGCAGTTCGGTTGAGTTGATTGCGCAGATTCAGTTCTATCCAACTCGGAATTGTACTGTTTTGTTTGGTTAACTATAGTGTAGCAGGGAAGGCACTATAGGGGTACAATTTAGGTGAAGGTTGGATGTTGTTTGTCTGTATCTGCATGCTACAAGGCCAGGGGAAACCAGCGGAACCAGCATTTGGCTGGTTGGGCAAAGACAAAACAGGTTCTGTTTTTAGAACCTGAACCTGGTTGTTGTTTTCCCAGGTTGGATCTGTTGCTTGGAATTATTTGGGATCATCCCTGGTTGTTCCCAGGTTGATTCCCAAGGTCCTTGCTAGCTAGAACTATTTAATCCTTCTCTGTTTGTACCTGAATATAGTAAAATTGATTCATGCGAATTCCTTCCTCGCTGGAATTTCGTTTCTACGCGGTTCGTTGGCGGAATGCTACCCGAGTCAACGCTAGTACGCTAGCACTCTAATGCTAGGCAAACACCGTCTGAGCCATAACTTCGTAATGGCAGAACTTTTCGCGAGGCAACTTGGCTCATTTTAAAGCTCTTGGAGCGAGCTTCGATATAGCGAATTCTCAGCTTAATCCGACCGACGGTCTGCACGGCACGCTGCGCGACGTTCAAGGTACTCTTGCTGTTTTGACTAAGTCCTTCTTGATCCCTCTCTCTACAAACTCGGACCCGAGGATAGGGGCTGGTCTTGTACCAGGCACCCAGGGACCCTTGGAGGTGACCCCGAGGAGAGGTTTTAAGTTTGATTAAGTCCTAATAGCTTGAGTTTATTAGGCCCTTACACCAACTGTTGTTGGACCAACAAGCCAGTTGGTCCACTGGGTCGTTGGACCAACAAGTCAATTGGTCCAACCGGATTGCTGGATCGACAAGCCAGTTTGTCCAACCGGGTTTTTGGACCAACAAGCTAGTTCGCCAAACCGGGTTATTGGACCAACAAGCCAGTTGGTCCAACCGGGTTGTTGGACCAACAAGCCAGTCGTTCCAACATGATTGTTGGACCTACTGACCAGTTGGACCCACCGAGTTTTTGGACCAGCAAGTCAGTTGGCCCAACAGGGTTTGTTGGACCAGCAAGCCAGTTGGTCCAACCTGGTTATTGGACCTACTGACCAGTTGCTCCTATCTGGTTGTTGGACTAACAAGCCTATTGGACCAACCTGGTTGTTGGACCAACAAGTCGGCTGGTCTTACCAGGTTGTTGGACCAACAAGCCAGTTGGTCCAACCGGGTTGTTGACCCAACAAGCCGGTTGTTCCAACTGTGTTGTTGGACTTACTTACCAATTGTTCCTACCGGGTTGTTGGACCAACAAGCCAGTTGGTCCAACCGGGTTGTTGGACCAAAAAGCCAATTTGTCCAACGGGGTTGTTGGACCTATTGACCAAATGGTAGCAAGTTGGTCCAACCGTTGTTGGACCAACAAGCAAGTCGTTCCAACCAGGTTGTAGGACCTACTCACCAATTGGTCCTACTGGGTTGTTGGACCAACCAGCCATTTGGTCAAACCGGGTTGTTGGACCAACAAGCCAATTGGTCCAACCGGGTTGTTGGACCAACAAGTTAGTTGGTCCAACCGGGTTGTTGGACCAACAAGCCAGTTGGTCCAACCTGGTTGTTGGACCAACAAGCCAGTTGGTCCACTGGGTCGTTGGACCAACAAGTCAGTTGGTCCAACCGGATTGCTGGACCAACAAGCCAGTTTGTCCGACCGGGTTGTTGGACAACCAAGCTAGTTCGTCAAACCGGGTTATTGGACCAACATGCCAGTTGGTCCTACCGGGTTGTTCGTTGGTCTAACCCTACAGTTTGCACTCAGCTTTTTGTCCGTGTGCATGCATGCGTGTGTGCATGGAATGGAATGAGGAAATGAAAAAATGTATATTTTTTATGCATCTAATAGTGTGTGAATGATGAGTCATGATGTCGAATGTGTGTGTGTGTCGAGGCAATAGCGAGTTATCGCTAGTCGGGTGTTACCCAGATTCTATTTCGTCGTTTGTGTGTCCCGCGCAATTTCTATTTGGTTCTTTGTTGAACATTCGGCGTGTCGAAGGTGTGTGCAGCAGCCGGTTGGACCAACTCGGCTGTTGGTCCGGTGAACTTGTTGGACCAACTGGCCTGTTGGTCCGGTGGACCTGTTGGACCAACTTGCAGTTGGTCCGGTGGACCGGTTGGACCAATTAGCCTATTGGTCCAGTGGACCTGTTGGACCAACTGGCCTGTTGGTCCAATGGACCGGTTGGACCAACTGGCCTGTTGGTCCGGTGGACCGGTTAGATAAACTGGCCTATTGGTGCTGTGACCTCTTGGTCCAATGGACCTGTTGGACCAACTAGCCTGTTGGTCTAGTGGAACGGTTCGACCAACTGGCCTATTGGTCTGGTGGACCGGTTGGACCAACTAGCCTGTTGGTCCAGTGGACCGGTTGGACCAACTGGCCTGTTGGTCTGGTGGACCGGTTAGATAAACTGGCCTTTTGGTCCAGTGACTTCTTGGACCAACTGGCCAGTTGGTCCAATGGACCGGTTGGACCAACTGGCCTGTTGGTCCGGTGGACCGGTTAGATAAACTGGCCTATTGGTCCAGTGACCTCTTGGACCAACTAGCCTGTTGGTCCAATGGACCTGTTGGACCAACTAGCCTGTTGGTCTAGTGGACCGGTTGGACCAACTGGCCTGTTGGTCTGGTGGACCGGTTGGACCAACTGGCCTGTTGGTCCAGTGGACCGGTTGGACCAACTGGCCTATTGGTCCAGTGGACCGGTTGGACCAACTGGCCTATTGGTCCAATGGACCGGTTGGACCAACCGGCCAGTTGGTCCAGTTGACCGGTTGGACCAACTGGCCTGTTGGTCCGGTGGGCCCGTTGGACCAACAGGCCTGTTGGTCCGGTGGACCTGTTGGACCAACTGGCCTATTGGTCCGATGGACCGGTTGGACCAACTGGCCTGTTGGTCCGGTGGACCGGTTAAGCCAACTGGCCCGTTGATCCAATGGACCGGTTGGACCAACTGGCCCGTTGGTCCAATGGACCGGTTGGACCAACTGGCCCGTTGGTCCAATGGACCGGTTGGACCAACTGGCCTATTGGTCCAGTGACCTCTTGGACCAACTAGCCTGTTGGTCCAATGGACCTGTTGGACCAACTAGCCTGTTGGTCTAGTGGACCGGTTGGACCAACTTGCCTGTTGGTCTAGTGGACCGGTTGGACCAACTGGCCTGTTGGTCCAGTGGACCGGTTGGACCAACTGGCCTATTGGTCCAGTGGACCGGTTGGACCAACTGGCCTATTGGTCCAATGGACCGGTTGGACCAACCGGCCAGTTGGTCCGGTTGACCGGTTGGACCAACTTGCCTGTTGGTCCGGTGGGCCCGTTGGACCAACAGGCCTGTTGGTCCGGTGGACCTGTTGGACCAACTGGCCTATTGGTCCGATGGACCGGTTGGACCAACTGGCCTGTTGGTCCGGTGGACCGGTTAAGCCAACTGGCCTGTTGATCCAATGGACCGGTTGGACCAACTGGCCCGTTGGTCCAATGGACCGGTTGGACCAACTGGCCCGTTGGTCCAATGGACCGGTTGGACCAACTGGCCTATTGGTCCAGTGACCTCTTGGACCAAGTCCAATGGACCTGTTGGACCAACTAGCCTGTTGGTCTAGTGGACCGGTTGGACCAACTTGCCTGTTGGTCTGGTGGACCGGTTGGACCAACTGGCCTGTTGGTCCAGTGGACCGGTCGGACCAACTGGCCTATTGGTCCAGTGGACCGGTTGGACCAACTGGCCTACTGGTCCAATGGACCGGTTGGACCAACCGGCCTGTTGGTCCAGTGGACCGGTTGGACCAACTTGCCTGTTGGTCCGGTGGGGCGGTTGGACCAACTGACCTGTTGTTCCGGTGGACCTGTTGGACCAACTAGCCTGTTGGTCCGATGGACCGGTTGGACCAACTGGCCTGTTGGTCCGGTGGACCGGTTAAGCCAACTGGCCTTTTGGTCCAATGGACCGGTTGGACCAACTGGCCAGTTGGTCCAATGGACCGGTTGGACCAACTGGCCCGTTGGTCCAATGGACCGGTTGGACCAAGTGGCCTGTTGGTCCGGTGGACCTGTTGGACCAACTGGCCTGTTGATCCAGTGGACCGGTTGGACCAACTGGCCTGTTGGTCCGGTGGACCCGTTGGACCAACTGGCCTGTTGGTCTAGTGGGCCGGTTGGACCAAGTGGCCTGTTGGTCCAATGGACCGGTAGGACCACCTGGTCCAATGGACCGGTAGGACCACCTGGTCCAATGGACCGGTAGGTCCAACTGGCCTGTTTGTCCGGTGGACCGGTAGGACCAACTGGCCTGTTGGTCCGATGGACCGGTTGGACCAACTGGCCTGTTGGTCCGGTGGACCGGTTGGACCAACTGGCCTGTTTGTCCAGTGGACCGGTTGGACCAACTGGCATGTTGGTCCGATGGACCGGTTGGACCAACTGGCCTGTTGTCCGGTGGACCGGTTGGACCAACTAGCCTGTTGGTCCGGTGGACCGGTTGGACCAACTGGCCTGTTGGTCCGGTGGACCTGTTGGACCAACTGGCCTGTTGGTCCAATGGACTGGTTGGACCAACTAGCCTGTTGGTCCGGTGGACCGGTTGGACCAATTGGCCTGTTGGTCCGGTGGACCTGTTGGACCAACTGGCCTGTTGGTCCAATGGACTGGTTGGACTGACTAGCATGTTGGTCCGGTGGACTGGTTGGACCAACTGGCCTGTTGGTTTGGTGGAACTGTTGGACCTAGTGATCTGTTTGTCCAATGGACCGGTTGGACCAACTGGCCTGTTGGTCCAATGGACCGGTAGGACCAACTGGCCTGTTGGTCCGGTGGACCTGTTGGACCAACTGGCCTGTTGGTCTAGTGGACCGGTAGGACCAACTGGCCTGTTGGTCCGATGGACCGGTTGGACCAACTTGCCTGTTGGTCCAATGGACCGGTTGGACCAACTGGCCTGTCGGTCCGGTGGACCGGTAGGACCAACTGGCCTGTTGGTCCGATGGACTGGTTGGACCAACTGGCCTGTTGGTCTGGTGGACCGGTTGGACCAACTTGCCTGTTGGTCCGGTGGACCGGTTGGACCAACTGGCTTGTTGGTCCGGTGGACCGGTTGGACCAACTAGCCTGTTGGTCCGGTGGACCGGTTGGACCAACTGGCCTGTTGGTTCGGTGGACCGGTTGGACCAACTGTCCTGTTGGTCCAATGGACCGGTTGGACTGACTAGCCTGTTGCTCCGGTGGACTGGTTGGACCAACTGGCCTGTTGGTCCAGTGGAATTGTTGGACCTACTGACCTGTTGGTCCAATGGACCGGTTGGACCATCTGGCCTGTTGGTACGGTGGACCGGTTGGTCCAACTGGCATGTTGGTCCGGTGGACCTGTTGGACCAACTGGCTTGTTGGTCTAGTGGACCGGTTGGACCAACTGGCCTGTTGGTCCAGTGGACTGGTTGGACCAACTGGCCTGTTGGTCCGGTGGACTGGTTGGACCAACTAGCCTGTTGGTCCGGTGGACCGAATGGACCAATTGGCCTGTTGGTCTAGTGGGCCGGTTGGACCAACTGGCCTGTTTGTCCAATGGACCGTTAGCCTGTTGGTCCAATGGACCGGTTGGACCAACTTGCCTGTTGGTCCAGTGGACCGGTAGGACCAACTGGCCTGTTGGTCCGATGGACCGGTTGGACCAACTGGCCTGTTGGTCCGGTGGACCGGTTGGACCAACTGGCGTGTTGGTCCGGTGGACCGGTTGGACCAACTGGCCTGTTGGTCCGGTGGACCGGTTGGACCAACTGGCCTGTTGGTCCCGAGGACCGGTTGGACCAACTGGCGTGTTGGTCTAACGGACCGGTAGGACCAACTGGTCTTTTGGTCCAATGGACCGGTTGGACCAACTGGCCTGTTGGTCGAGTGGACCGGTTGGACCAACTGGCCTATTGGTCCGGTGGACCGGTTGGACCAACTGGCCTGTGGGTTCGATGGACCGGTTGGACCAACTGGCCTGTTGGTCCGGTGGACCGGTTGGACCAACTGGCCTGTTGGTCAAATGGACCGGTTGGACCAACTGGCCTGTAGGTCCAGTGGACCGGTTGGACCAACTGGTCTGTTGGTCCGATGGACCGGTTGGACCAACTTGCCTGTTGGTCCGGTGGACCGGTTGGACCAACTGGCCTGTTGGTCCGGTGGACCTGTTGGACCAACTGACCTGTTGGTCCTATTGACCAGTTGGACCAACTGGCTTGTTGGTCCATTGGACCGAATGGACCAACTGGCCTATTGGTCCGGTGCACCGGTTGGACCAACTGGCCTGTTGGTCTAGTGGACCGGTTGGACCAACTGGCCTGTTGGTCTGGTGGACCGGTTGGACCAACTGGCCTGTTGGTCCAATGGACCGGTTGGACCAACTGGCCTGTTGGTCCGGTGGACCGGTTAGATAAACTGGCCTATTGGTCCAGTGACCTCTTGGACCAACTAGCCTGTTGGTCCAATGGACCTGTTGGACCAACTAGCCTGTTGGTCTAGTGGACCGGTTGGACCAACTGGCCTGTTGGTCTGGTGGACCGGTTGGACCAACTGGCCTGTTGGTCCAGTGGGCCGGTTGGACCAACTGGCCTATTGGTCCAGTGGACCGGTTGGACCAACTGGCCTATTGGTCCAATGGACTGGTTGGACCAACTGGCCTGTTGGTCCGGTGGACCGGTTGGACCAACTTGCCTGTTGGTCCGGTGGACCGGTTGGACCAACTGGCCTGTTGGTCCGGTGGACCTGTTGGACCAACTGACCTGTTGGTCCTATTGACCAGTTGGACCAACTGGCTTGTTAACCATTGGACCGAATGGACCAACTGGCCTATTGGTCCGGTGCACCGGTTGGACCAACTGGCCTGTTGGTCTAGTGGACCGGTTGGACCAACTGGCCTGTTGGTCTGGTGGACCGGTTGGACCAACTGGCCTGTTGGTCCAATGGACCGGTTGGACCAACTGGCCTGTTGGTCCGGTGGACCGGTTAGATAAACTGGCCTATTGGTCCAGTGACCTCTTGGACCAACTAACCTGTTGGTCCAATGGACCTGTTGGACCAACTAGCCTGTTGGTCTAGTGGACCGGTTGGACCAACTGGCCTGTTGGTCCAGTGGGCCGGTTGGACCAACTGGCCTATTGGTCCAGTGGACCGGTTGGACCAACTGGCCTATTGGTCCAATGGACTGGTTGGACCAACTGGCCTGTTGGTCCGGTGGACCGGTTGGACCAACTTGCCTGTTGGTCCGGTGGACCGGTTGGACCAACTGGCCTGTTGGTCCGGTGGACCTGTTGGACCAACTGGCCTATTGGTCCGATGGACTGGTTGGACCAACTGGCCTGTTGGTCCGGTGGACCGGTTAAGCCAACTGGCCTGTTGGTCCAATGGACCGGTTGGACCAACTGGCCCGTTGGTCCAATGGACCGGTTGGACCAACTGGCCCGTTGGTCCAATGGACCGGTTGGACCAACCGGCCTGTTGGTCCAGTGGACCGGTTGGACCAACTTGCCTGTTGGTCCGGTGGGGCGGTTGGACCAACTGACCTGTGGTTCCGGTGAACCTGTTGGACCAACTAGCCTATTGGTCCAATGGACCGGTTGGACCAACTGGCCTGTTGGTCCAATGGACTGGTTGGACCAACTGGCCAGTTGGTCCAATGGACCGGTTGGACCAACTGGCCCGTTGGTCCAATGGACCGGTTGGACCAACTGGCCTATTGGTCCGGTGGACCTGTTGGACCAACTGGCCTGTTGATCCAGTGGACCGGTTGGACCAACTGGCCTGTTGGTCCGGTGGACCAACTGGCCTGTTGGTCCGGTGGACCCGTTGGACCAACTGGCCTGTTGGTCTAGTGGGCCGGTTGGACCAAGTGGCCTGTTGGTCCAATGGACCGGTAGGACCACCTGGTCCAATGGACCGGTAGGTCCAACTGGCCTGTTTGTCCGGTGGACCGGTAGGACCAACTGGCCTGTTGGTCCGATGGACCGGTTGGACCAACTGGCCTGTTGGTCCGGTGGACCGGTT
Organism: Closterium sp. Yama58-4; assembly: GCA_947470075.1. Taxonomy (NCBI): domain Eukaryota; kingdom Viridiplantae; phylum Streptophyta; class Zygnematophyceae; order Desmidiales; family Closteriaceae; genus Closterium; species Closterium sp. Yama58-4. Next base: position 43,907 of record CANIUD010000781.1, read on the forward strand.
GGACCAACTGGCCTGTTTGTCCAGTGGACCGGTTGGACCAACTGGCATGTTGGTCCGGTGGACCGGTTGGACCAACTAGCCTGTTGGTCCGGTGGACCGGTTGGACCAATTGGCCTGTTGGTCCGGTGGACCTGTTGGACCAACTGGCCTGTTGGTCCAATGGACTGGTTGGACCAACTAGCCTGTTGGTCCGGTGGACCGGTTGGACCAATTGGCCTGTTGGTCTAGTGGACCTGTTGGACCAACTGGCCTGTTGGTCCAAAGGACCGGTTGGACTGACTAGCATGTTGGTCCAGTGGACTGGTTGGACCAACTGGCCTGTTGGTCTGGTGGAACTGTTGGACCTACTGATCTGTTTGTCCAATGGACCGGTTGGACCAACTGGCCTGTTGGTCCAATGGACCGGTAGGACCAACTGGCCTGTTGGTCCGGTGGACCTGTTGGACCAACTGGCCTGTTGGTCTAGTGGACCGGTAGGACCAACTGGCCTGTTGGTCCGATGGACCGGTTGGACCAACTTGCCTGTTGGTCCAATGGACCGGTTGGACCAACTGGCCTGTCGGTCCGGTGGACCGGTAGGACCAACTGGCCTGTTGGTCCGATGGACCGGTTGGACCAACTGGCCTGTTGGTCTGGTGGACCGGTTGGACCAACTGGCCTGTTGGTCCGGTAGACCGGTTGGACCAACTGGCTTGTTGGTCCGGTGGACCGGTTGGACCAACTAGCCTGTTGGTCCGGTGGACCGGTTGGACCAACTGGCCTGTTGGTTCGGTGGACCGGTTGGACCAACTGGCCTGTTGGTCCAGTGGACTGGTTGGACTGACTAGCCTGTTGCTCCAGTGGACTGGTTGGACCAACTGGCCTGTTGGTCCAGTGGAATTGTTGGACCTACTGACCTGTTGGTCCAATGGACCGGTTGGACCATCTGGCCTGTTGGTACGGTGGACCGGTTGGTCCAACTGGCATGTTGGTCCGGTGGACCTGTTGGACCAACTGGCTTGTTGGTCTAGTGGACCGGTTGGACCAACTGGCCTGTTGGTCCGGTGGACTGGTTGGACCAACTGGCCTGTTGGTCCGGTGGACTGGTTGGACCAACTATCCTCTTGGTCCGGTGGACCGAATGAACCAATTGGCCTGTTGGTCTAGTTGGCCGGTCGGACCAACTGGCCTGTTTGTCCAATGGACCGTTAGGACCAACTAGCCTGTTGGTCCAATGGACCGGTTGGACCAACTAGCCTGTTGGTCCGGTGGACCGGTAGGACCAACTGGCCTGTTGGTCCGATGGACCGGTTGGACCAACTGGCCTGTTGGTCCGGTGGACCGGTTGGACCAACTGGCCTGTTGGTCCGGTGGACCGGTTGGACCAACTGGCCTGTTGGTCCCGAGGACCGGTTGGACCAACTGGCGTGTTGGTCTAACGGACCGGTAGGACCAACTGGTCTTTTGGTCCAATGGACCGGTTGGACCAACTGGCCTGTTGGTCGAGTGGACCGGTTGGACCAACTGGCCTATTGGTCCGGTGGACCGGTTGGACCAACTGGCCTGTGGGTTCGATGGACCGGTTGGACCAACTGGCCTGTTGGTCCGGTGGACCGGTTGGACCAACTGGCCTGTTGGTCAAATGGACCGGTTGGACCAACTGGCCTGTAGGTCTGGTGGACCAGTTGGACCAACTGGTCTGTTGGTCCGATGGACCGGTTGGACCAACTTGCCTGTTGGTCCAGTGGACCGATTGGACCAACTGGCCTGTTGGTCCGGTGGACCTGTTGGACCAACTGACCTGTTGGTCCTATTGACCAGTTGGACCAACTGGCTTGTTGGTCCATTGGACCGAATGGACCAACTGGCCTATTGGTCCGGTGCACCGGTTGGACCAACTGGCCTGTTGGTCAAGTGGACCGGTTGGACCAACTGGCCTGTTGGTCCGGTGGACCTGTTGGACCAACTGACCTGTTGGTCCTATGGACCGGTTGGACCAACTGGCTTGTCGGTCCGGTAAACCGGTTGGATCAACTGGCCTGTTGGTCCGGTGGACCAGTTGGACCAACTGGCCTGTTGGTCCGGTGGACCGGTTGGACCAACTGGCCTGTTGGTGAAGTGGGCCAATTGGACCAACTGGCCTGTTGGTCCAATGGACGGGTTGGACCAACTGGTTTGTTGGTCCAATGGACCGGTTGGACCAACTGGCCTGTTGGTCCGGTGGACCGGTTGGACCAACTGGCCTGTTGTTCCGGTGGACCGGTTGGACCAACTGGCCTGTTGGTCCACTGGACATGTTGGATCAACTGGCCTGTTGGTCCAATGGACCTGTTGGACCAACAGGGCTGTTGGTCAGGTGGACCGGTTGGTCCAACTGGATTGTCGGTCTGGTGTACTGGTTGGACCAACTAGCCTGTCGGTCCGGTAGACCGGTTGGACCAACTGGCCTATTGGTCCGGTGGACCGGTTGGACCAACTGGCCTGTTGGTCCAGTGGGCCGGTTGGACCAACTGGCCTGTTGGTGCAATGGACCGGTAGGACCAACTGACCAGTTGGTCCTATGGGCCGGTTGGACCAACTTTCTGTTGGTGCAATGGAACGGTTGGACCAACTGGCCTGTTGGTCCGGTGGACCGGTAGGACCAACTGGCCTGTTGGTCCGATGGACCGGTTGGACCAACTGGCCTGTTGGTCTGGTGGACCGGTTGGACCAACTGGACGCTGTTAGTCCGGTGGACCGGTTGGACCAACTGGCCTATTGGTCCGGTGGACCGGTTGGACCAACTGGCCTGTTGGTCAGGTGAACCGGTTGGACCAATTGTCCTGTTGGTCCGGTGGACCGGTTGGACCAACTAGCGTGTTGGTCCAATGGACCGGTTGGACCAACTGGCCTGTTGGTCCAGTGGGCTAGTTGGACCAATTGGCCTTTTGGTCCGATGGACCGGTTGGACCAACTGGCCTGTTGGTCCGGTGGACCTGTTGGACCAACTGACCTGTTGGTCCTATGGACCGGTTGGACCAACTGGCTTGTCGGTCCGGTGGACCGGTTGGACCAACTGGCCTGTTGGTCCGGTGGACCGGTTGGACCAACTGGCCTGTTGGTCCGGTGGACCTGTTGGACCAACTAGCCTGTTGGTCCTATGGACCAGTTGGACCAACTGGCCTGTTGGTCAATTGCACCGAATGGACCAACTGGCCTATTGGTCCGGTGGACCGGTTGGACCAACTGGCCTGTTGGTCCGATGGACCGGTTGGACCAACTGGCCTGTTGGTCCAGTGGGCCAATTGGACCAGCTGGCCTGTTGGTCCGGTGGACCTGTTGGACCAACTAGCCTGTTGGTCCTATGGACCAGTTGGACCAACTGGCTTGTTGGTCCGGTGGACCGGTTGGACCAACTGGCCTGTTGGTCCGGTGGACCGGTTGGACCAACTGTCCTGTTGGTCCGGTGGACCGGTTAGGCCAACTGGCCTGTTGGTCTAGTGGGCCGGTTGGACCAACTGGCCTGTTGGTCCAATGGACGGGTTGGACCAACTGGTATGTTGGTCCACTGGACCGGTTGGACCAACTGGCCTGTTGGTCCGGTGGACCGGTTGGACCAACTGGCCTGTTGTTCCGGTGGACCGGTTTGACCAACTGGCCTGTTGGTCCAATGGACTGGTTGGACCAACTGGCCTGTTGGTCCAATGGGCCTATTCGACCAACTGGGCTCTTGGTCAGGTGGACCGGTTGGACCAACTGGCTTGTTGGTCCGGTGGACCGGTTGGACCAACTAGCCTGTTGGTCCGGTGGACCGGTTGGACCAACTGGCCTATTGGTCTAGTGGACCGGTTGGACTAACTCGCCTGTGGGTTCGATGGACCGGTCGGACCAACCGGCCTGTTGGTCCAGTGGACCGGTTGGACCAACTGGCCTGTTGGTCAAATGGACCGGTTGGACCAACTGGCCTGTAGGTCCAGTGGACCGGTTGGACCAACTGGTCTGTTGGTCCGATGGACCGGTTGGACCAATTTGCCTGTCGGTCCGGTGGACCGATTGGACCAACTGGCCTGTTGGTCCGGTGGACCTGTTGGACCAACTGACCTGTTGGTCCTATTGACCAGTTGGACCAACTAACTTGTTGGTCCATTGGACCGAATGGACCAACTGGCCTATTGGTCCGGTGGACCGGTTGGACCAACTTGCCTGTTGGTCCGGTGGACTGGTTGGACCAACTGGCCTGTTGGTCCGGTGGACCGGTTGGACCAACTGGCCTATTGGTCCGGTGGACCGGTTGGACCAACTGGCCTGTTGGTCAGGTGAACTGGTTGGACCAACTGGCCTGTTGGTCCGGTGGACCGGTTGGACCAATTAGCGTGTTGGTCCAATGGACCGGTTGGACCAACTGGCCTGTTGGTCCAGTGGGCCGGTTGGACCAACTAGCCTGTTGGTCCGATGGACCGGTTGGACCAACTGGCCTATTGGTCCTGTGGGCCGGTTGGACCAACTGGTCTGTTGGTCCAATGGACCGGTTGGACCAACTGACCTGTTGGTCCAATGGACCGGTTGGACCAACTGGCTTGTTGGTCCGGTGGACCGGTTGGACCAACTGGCCTGTTGATCCAGTGGACCGGTTGGACCAACTGGTCTGTTGGTTCGGTGGGCCAGTTGGACCAACTGGCCTGTCGTTCCAATGGACCGGTAGGACCAACTGGCCTGTTGGTGCAATGGACCGGTTGGACCAACTGGCCTGTTGGTCCGGTGGACCGGTAGGACCAACTGGCCTGTTGGTCCGATGGACCGGTTGGACCAACTGGCCTGTTGGTCCGGTGGACCGGTTGGACCAACTCGCTTTTTAGTCCTGTGGACAGGTTGGACCAACTGGCCTGTTGGTACAGTGGACCGGGTGGACCAACTGGCCTGATGGTCAGGTGAACCGGTTGGACCAACTGGCCTGTTGGTCCGGTGGACCGGTTGGACCAACTAGCGTGTTGGTCCAATGGACCGGTTGGACCAACTTGCCTGTTGGTCCAGTGGACCAGTTGGACCAACTGGCCTGTTGGTCCGATGGACCGGTTGGACCAACTGGCCTGTTGGTCAAGTGGACCGGTTGGACCAACTGGCCTGTTGGTACTATGGACCGGTTGGACCAACTGGCTTGTCGGTCCGGTGGACCAGTTGGACCAACTGGCCTCTTGGTCCAGTGGACCGGTTGGACCAACTGGCTTGTTGGTCCGGTGGATCGGTTGGACCAACTGGCCTGTTGGTCCGGTGGACCGGATGGGCCGACTGGCCTGTTGGTCCAGTGGGCCGGTTGGACCAACTGGCCTGTTGTTCCGGTGGACCGGTTGGACCAACTGGCCTGTTGGTCCGGTGGACCGGTTGGACCAATTGGCCTGTTGGTCCAGTGGGCCAATTGGACCAACTTGCCTGTTGGTCCGGTGGACCTGTTGGACCAACTGACCTGTTGGTCCTATGGACAAGTTGGACCAACTGGCTTGTCGGTCCGGTGGACTGGTTGGACCAACTGGCCTGTTGGTCCGGTGGACCGGTTGGACCAACTGTTCTGTTGGTCCGGTGGACCGGTTGGACCAACTGGCCTGTTGGTCTAGTGGGCCGGTTGGACCAACTGGCCTGTTGGTCCAATGGACGGGTTGGACCAACTGGCCTGTTGGTCCACTGGACCGGTTGGACCAACTGGCCTGTTGGTCCGGTGGACCGGTTGGACCAACTGGCCTATTATTCCGGTGGACCCGTTGGACCAACTGGCCTGTTGGTCCGGTGGACCGGTTGGACCAACTGGCCTGTTGGTCCAGTGGGCCGGTTGGACCAACTGGTATGTTGGTGCAATGGACCGGTAGGACCAACTGACCAGTTGGTCCTATGGGCCGGTTGGACCAACTGGCTTGTTGGTCCGGTGGACCGGTTGGACCAACTGGCCTGTTGGTCCGGTGGACCGGTTGGACCAACTGGCCTGTTGGTTCGGTGGACCGGTTGGACCAACTGGCCTGTCGGTCCAATGGACCGGTCGGACCAACTGGCCTATTGGTCCAATGGACCGGTTGGACCAACTGGCCTGTTGGTCCGGTGGACCGGTAGGACCAACTGGCCTGTTGGTCCGATGGACCGGTTGGACCAACTGGCCTGTTGGTCCGGTGGACCGGTTTGACCAAGTCGCTTGTTAGTCCGGTGGACCGGTTGGACCAACTGGCCTATTGGTCCAGTGGACCGGTTGGACCAACTGGCCTGCTGGTCAGGTGTACCGGTTGGACCAACTAGCGTGTTGGTCCAATGGACCGGTTGGACCAACTGGCCTGTTGGTCCAGTGGGCCGGTTGGACCAACTGGCCTGTTGGTCCGATGGACCGGTTGGACCAACTGGCCCGTTGGTCCAATGGACCGGTTGGACCAACTGACCTGTTGGTCCTATGGACCGGTTGGACCAACTGGCTTGTCGGTCCGGTGGACCAGTTGAACCAACTGGCCTCTTGGTCCAGTGGACCGGTTGGACCAACTTGCCTGTTGGTCCGGTGGATCGGTTTGACCAACTGGCCAACTGGCCTGTTGGTCTAGTGGGCCGGTTGGACCAACTGGCCTGTTGTTCCGGTGGACCGGTTGGACCAACTGGCCTGTTCGTCCAATGGGATTGTTGGACCAACTAGCCTGTTGGTCCGGTGGACCGGTTGGACCAACTAGCTTGTTGGTCCGGTGGACCGGTTGGACCAACTGGCCGGTTGGTCCGGTGGACCGGTTGGACCAACTGGCCTATTGGTCCGGTGGACCAGTTGGCCCAACTGGCCTGTTGGTCTAGTGGGCCGGTTGAACCAACTGGTCTGTTGGTCCGGTGGACCGGTAGGACCAACTGACCAGTTGGTCCTATGGACCGGTTGGACCAACTGGCTTGTTGGCCCCGTGGACCAGTTGGACCAACTGGCCTGTTGGTCCGGTGGACCGGTTGGACCAACTGGCCTGTTGGTCCGGTGGACCAGTTGGACCAACTGGCCTGTTGTTCCGGTGGACCGGTTGGACCAACTGGCCTGTTGGTCTGGTGGACCGGTTGGACCAACTGGCCTGTTCGTCCAATGGGACTGTTGGACCAACTAGCTTGTTGGTCCGGTGGACCGGTTGGACCAACTGGCTTGTTGGTCCGGTGGACCGGTTGGACCAACTGGCCTGCTGTTCTGATGGACCAGTTGGACCAACTGGCCTATTGGTCCGGTGGACCAGTTGGCCCAACTGGCCTGTTGGTCTAGTGGGCCGGTTGGACCAACTGGCCTGTTGTTCCGGTGGACCGGTTGGACCAACTGGCCTGTTGGTCCGGTGGACCGGTTGGACCAACTGTCCTGTTCTTCCGGTGGACCGGTCGGACCAACTGGCTTGTTGGTCCACTGGACCGGTTGGACCAACTGGCCTGTTGGTCCGGTGGACCGGTTGGACCAACTAGCGTGTTGGTCCAATGGACCGGTTGGACCAACTGGCCTGTTGGTCCAGTGGGCCGGTTGGACCAACTGGCCTGTTGGTCCGATGGACCGGTTGGACCAACTGGCCTGTTGGTCCGGTGGACCTGTTGGACCAACTGACCTGTTGGTCCTATGGACCGGTTGGACCAACTGGCTTGTCGGTCCGGTGGACCAGTTGGACCAACTGGCCTGTTGGTCCGGTGGACCGGTTGGACCAACTGGCTTGTTGGTCCGGTGGATCGGTTGGACCAACTGGCCTGTTGGTCGAGTGGACCGGTTGGACCAACTAGCGTGTTGGTCCAATGGACCGGTTGGACCAACTGGCCTGTTGGTCCAGTGGTCCAGTTGGACCAACTGGCCTATTGGTCCGATGGACCGGTTGGACCAACTGGCCTGTTGGTCCGGTGGACTGGTTGGACCAACTGGCCTGTTGGTACCATGGACCGGTTGGACCAACTGGCCTGTCGGTCCAATGGACCAGTCGGACCAACTGGCCTGTTGGTCCGGTGGACCGGTTGGACCAACTGGCTTGTTGGTCCGGTGGACCGGTTGGACCAATTGGCCTGTTGGTCCGGTGGACCGGTTGGGCCAACTGGCCTGTTGGTCCAGTGGGCCGGTTGGACCAACTGGCCTGTTGTTCCGGTGGACCGGTTGGACCAACTGGCCTGTTGGTCCGGTGGACCGGTTGGACCAACTGGCCTGTTGGTCCAGTGGGCCAATTGGACCAACTGTCCTGTTGGTCCGGTGGACCTGTTGGACCAACTGACCTGTTGGTCCGGTTTATGGACAACTTGGACCAACTGGCTTGTCGGTCCGGTGGACCGGTTGGACCAACTGGCCTGTTGGTCCGGTGGACCGGTTGGACCAACTGTCCTGTTGGTCCGGTGGACCGGTTGGGCCAACTGGCCTGTTGGTCCAGTGGGCCGGTTGGACCAACTGGCCTGTTGGTCCAATGGACGGGTTGGACCAACTGGCCTGTTGGTCCACTGGACCGGTTGGACCAACTGGCCTGTTGGTCCGGTGGACCGGTTGGACCAACTGGCCTGTTATTCCGGTGGACCGGTTGGACCAACTGGCCTATTGGTCCGGTGGACCGGTTGGACCAACTGGCCTGTTGGTCCAGTGGGCCGGTTGGACCAACTGGCCTGTTGGTGCAATGGACCGGTAGGACCGACTGACCAGTTGGTCCTATGGGCCGGTTGGACCAACTGGCCTGTTGGTCCGGTAGACCGGTTGGACCAACTGGCCTGTTGGTCCGGTGGACCGGTTGGACCAACTGGCCTGTTGGTTCGGTGGACCGGTTGGACCAACTGGCCTGTCGGTCCAATGGACCGGTCGGACCAACTGGCCTATTGGTCCAATAGACCGGTTGGACCAACTGGCCTGTTGGTCCGGTGGACCGGTAGGACCAACTGGCCTGTTGGTCCGATGGACCGGTTGGACCAACTGGCCTGTTGGTCCGGTGGACCGGTTTGACCAAGTCGCTTGTTAGTCCGGTGGACCGGTTGGACCAACTGGCCTATTGGTCCAGTGGACCGGTTGGACCAACTGGCCTGTTGGTCAGGTGAACCGGTTGGACCAACTGGCCTGTTGGTCCGGTGTACCGGTTGGACCAACTAGCGTGTTGGTCCAATGGACCGGTTGGACCAACTGGCCTGTTGGTCGAGTGGACCGGTTGGACCAACTGGCCTGTTGATCCAATGGACCGGTTGGACCAACTGGCTTGTTGGTCCGGTGGACCTGTTGGACCAACTGACCTGTGGTACTATGGACCGGTTGGACCAACTGGCTTGTCGGTCCGGTGGACCAGTTGGACCAACTGGCCTCTTGGTCCAGTGGACCGGTTGGACCAACTTGCCTGTTGGTCCGGTGGATCGGTTTGACCAACTAGCCAACTGGCCTGTTGGTCCAGTGGGCCGGTTGGACCAACTGGCCTGTTGTTCCGGTGGACCGGTTGGACCAACTGGCCAGTTGGTCCGCAGGACCGGTTGGACCAACTGGCCTGTTCGTCCAATGGGATTGTTGGACCAACTAGCCTGTTGGTCCGGTGGACCGGTTGGACCAACTAGCTTGTTGGTCCGGTGGACCGGTTGGACCAACTGGCCGGTTGGTCCGGTGGACCGGTTGGACCAACTGGCCTATTGGTCCGGTGGACCAGTTGGCCCAACTGGCCTGTTGGTCCAGTGGGCCGGTTGGACCAACTGGCCTGTTGGTCCGGTGGACCGGTTGGACCAACTGACCTGTTGGTCCTATGGACCGGTTGGACCAACTGGCTTGTTGGCCCGGTGGACCGGTTGGACCAACTGGCCTGTTGGTCCGGTGGACCAGTTGGACCAACTGGCCTGTTGTTCCGGTGGACCGGTTGGACCAACTGGCCTGTTGGTCTGGTGGACCGGTTGGACCAACTGGCCTGTTCGTCCAATGGGGTTGTTGGACCAACTAGCTTGTTGGTCCGGTGGACCGGTTGGACCAACTGGCTTGTTGGTCCGGTGGACCGGTTGGACCAACTGGCCTGCTGGTCCAGTGGACCGGTTGGACCAACTGGCCTATTGGTCCGGTGGACCAGTTGGCCCAACTGGCCTGTTGGTCTAGTGAACCGGTTGGACCAACTGGCCTGTTGTTCCGGTGGACCGGTTGGACCAACTGGCCTGTTGGTCCGGTGGACCGGTTGGACCAACTGTCCTGTTCTTCCGGTGGACCGGTCGGACCAACTGGCTTGTTGGTCCACTGGACCGGTTGGACCAACTGGCCTGTTGGTCCGGTGGACCGGTTGGACCAACTAGCGTGTTGGTCCAATGGACCGGTTGGACCAACTGGCCTGTTGGTCCAGTGGGCCGGTTGGACCAACTGGCCTGTTGGTCCGATGGACCGGTTGGACCAACTGGCTTGTTGGTCCGGTGGACCGGTTGGACCAACTGGCTTGTTGGTCCGATGGACCGGTTGGACCAACTGGCCTGCTGGTCCAGTGGACCGGTTGGACCAACTGGCCTGTTAGTCTGGTGGGCCAGTTGGACCAACTGGCCTGTTGTTTCGGTGGACCGGTTGGATAGAACTGGCCTGTTGGTCCGCTGGACCGGTTGGACCTACTGGCCTGTTCTTCCAATGGGCATGTTGGACCAACTTGTTGGTGTAAGGGCCTAATAAACTCAAGCTATTAGGACTTAATCAAACTTAAAACCTCTCCTCGGGGTCACCTCCAAGGGTCCCTGGGTGCCTGGTACAAGACCAGCCCCTATCTTCGGGTCCGAGTTTGTAGAGAGAGGGATCAAGAAGGACTTAGTCAAAACAGCAAGAGCACCTTGAACGTCGCGCAGCGTGCCGTGCAGACCGTCGATCGGATTAAGCTGAGAATTCGCTATATCGAAGCTCGCTCCAAGAGCTTTAAAATGAGCCAAGTTGCCTCGCGAAAAGTTCTGCCATTACGAAGTTATGGCTCAGACGGTGTTTGCCTAGCATTAGAGTGCTAGCGTACTAGCGTTGACTCGGGTAGCATTCCGCCAACGAACCGCGTAGAAACGAAATTCCAGCGAGGAAGGAATTCGCATGAATCAATTGACTATATTCAGGTACAAACAGAGAAGGATTAAATAGTTCTAGCTAGCAAGGACCTTGGGAATCAACCTGGGAACAACCAGGGATGATCCCAAATAATTCCAAGCAACAGAACCAACCTGGCTGGACAAAATAGCAGGTGGTAGGTTGGTAAACAACCTCTGGTTCTGTTTTTCCAACCTGGGAAAACAACAACCAGGTTCAGGTTCTAAAAACAGAACCTGTGTTGTCTTTGCCCAACCAGCCAAATGCTGGTTCCGCTGGTTTCCCCTGGCCTTGTAGCATGCAGATACAGACAAACAACATCCAACCTTCACCTAAATTGTACCCCTATAGTGCCTTCCCTGCTACACTATAGTTTACCAAACAAAACAGTACAATTTCGAGTTGGATAGAACTGAATCTGCGCAATCAACTCAACCGAACTGCAAAGCTTCCATCTTGGGTTCCTTTGCGAGCTCGTCCTTTCTGCTTGCACTGTTCATAGCGCGTACAATGTTGTGCCGAAGCGCACATTGCGCGAGTACCTGCAAATGCATCAAGCGAAAATTGCGAAAGCAAACAAACACACGAACACACCATTCACACGCAAATGCATTCGCACACGCATACTCGTACAAACAGACGGCAGGATGTCGTGCAATGTGCATTTGCACCCAACACACTCCCCCTCAGCCTGCCGGCTGCATCCCCGTCATTCCATGCTAGTTCATGCTCATTCCACTCATGCGCACACAACGCCAATGAGGCTCATCCGCAAGCCTCTTGGTGAGAAAGTCTGCTGGCTGCTGGTGAGTCTTGATGTAGATCGGATTCACCGTCCCCCTCTTCACCTCCTTACGCAGCCAGTGCCACTTGATACGCATGTGCTTGTTCAGCCCATGAAGCACAGCGTTTCTGGCCATCCCAAGAGCCCCCTTGCTATCACAAAACAGCGGCGTAGCAACTTTCTGCTCCTGGCCAATCTCCTCTAACAGCCTCCTCAGCCAAATCACCTCCTTCACCCCATGGAACATCGCCATGTACTCTGATTCTACGGAAGAGAGTGCCGTCTCCGTCTGCTTCTTGGACCTCCAACTAACAGGTCCTCCCCCAACTACGCAGATGTATCCTCCCACAGATGAGGAATCCTCCTTCTCAGAAGCCCACGTAGCATCGGTAAAGCAAGTGAGAAATAGCTTGCCTTCTCCAAGCCTCTCCCCCTTCTCTTTCAGCACCTCCACCCCTTTCTGCTTCACCTGTGCAGATGCGGAGTATTGAACTCCAATGCTTGGGTGAGAGTTCAGGTACTTCACCACACGCTCAGCTGCATCCACCTGCTCCTCTGATGGATTCTGCACCACCCTAGCCAGCTGCCCAACCGAGAAAGAGATGTCGGGCCTCGTGTGAACTGCTGCGTACAAGAGGCTGCCCACCAAGGACTGAAATTGCTGTTGCTCTTCAGCTTCAACCCCTTCATCCTCTGCAGCCTTCACAAGCTTGAATTCTGCTGGCAGGGGAGTTGCAACCTTGCGCTCATTCTCAATCCCATACTTCTCCCCCAGCTCCTTGATGAACTTCTCCTGGTGCAGCTTCAACCACCTGTGATCTGGATCCCTCTCCACGTGCATCCCGAGGTAGTACTTTACCTCCCCAAGGTTCTTGCACTTGAAGTTTTCCATCAGTTGCTGCTGCACTTTCTGGATCTCCTTCATGCTGCTGCTGAAGAGAAGAATGTCGTCCACGTAGACCAGAAACAGCACCAGCTTCTCCCCCTCGCCCTTGAGAAAGAGGCTCTCATCACAGCTGCTGGTCCTGAATCCCATCTCCTCTAAAACAGCTGCCAACTTCTGGTACCAGCAGCGTGGCGCCTGCTTCAAGCCGTAGATGGACTTGTTGAGCTTGCACACCCTGCCCGTACCATCCTCATACCCAGGCGGCTGCGTCATGTACACATCCTCCTCTAAAATCCCATTCAGGAATGCCGTTGAAATATCCATCTGAATGATGAATTTCCCACTAACAGCTGCATCTGCCAACAAGACACGGAGGGTAGGGGGTTTGGCAGTGGGAGCAAAGATCTCGTTGAAGTCCTGCTTCTCCTTCTGCATAAACCCCTTCGCCACCAGCCTACTCTTGTAGATGGTGACCTGCCCCTTGTCATCGGTCTTGATCCTCAGCACCCACTTGCATTGTATCGCTTTCTTCCCATCAGGCAGCACCACCAGATTCCATGTCCTATTCTCCAGCAGACTCTGGTACTCAGCATCCCTAGAAGCCAGCCACTTGTCCCTATCTGGTCCAGCTAATGCCTCCTCCATGCTAGCTGGTTCCTCTGGTGCAGGGGCAAGAAAACAGTACGCAGGCTCATCCTCCTCATCCGGGTCATAGCCATGAGGTAGAATCAGCAATGCCTCTTCGGTCCCTAGCTGCTGCTCTGCTGCATCAGTTCCTGCAGTCAGCTTCTTAGTAGCCATACGGGTACGTCCTGGCCTGGAGACGGGTGTCTCCCATCCCTTCATAACGACACCCTTCGGCTTCTTAGTTTTTCCCTGCTGCTTCTCTCCTCCCTCGGGTCCAGCAGCTCCACTAGTGCTGCCGCCAGTTTCCACACCATTTTCTCCACCAGCAGATGCCTCTTGTACCTTCTCTCCATCACCATTTCCAGCAGCTGCCTCCTCTCCCTCCTCCCACACACTAGGAGTCAGGTCCAGCTGCATGGTGATCTGCTCCATCTGCTGGGACACCCTTGCCTCCGGCTGTTTCTCCCAGCTCCCATACATCATGCCCTCAATGAATTTCACATCCCTGCTGTCAAACAACACACCCTTGGATGGTTCCCACAGCAGCCATCCCTTGCTCTCAGCAGCCAGCCCCAAATGCACACACCAGATTGCACTCGCCCCCAACTTACTGCGGTAGGTCTTGGGGACGTGGGCGACTGCCATGCAACCGAACACCCTCAGCATGTCCACCGGCGGCTTCCTCCCAAGCCACCTCTCCAACGGCACCCACGAGTCATCCCCAACCTTGGTAAGCACCCTGTTCCTAGCGACAGTGGCGTGCCGGACAGCATGAGGCCACATAGAATTGCTCAGCCCAGATTCTATGAGCAGCGCCCTAGCTGTCTCCAGAATGGTCCGGTTTGCCCGTTCTGCTACACCATTGGACTGTGGGGTATAAGCCGTGGTCAGCTCTCTCTGGATGCCCTGCTTCTTGAGCCAGGCCGTCATTTCAGCTCCAAGGAACTCACCACCCCGGTCTGTCCTAATCCGCTTCACTACACATTCCGCCTGCTTCTCCACGAATGGCAGCCAATCGTCCCGTATCGTGGAGGCGGCGTGGTCCTTCTGCTTCAGCGGATACGCCCACATCAGCCTGCTCCAGTCATCCACAATTGTAAGAAAATACCGCTCCCCCTTGTGCCCTTGCACCGGCAGCGGCCCCACCAAGTCCATGTGGACCAGCTCCAAAGGCTTCTTGCTCCTGCCAGCCACACTATGGAAAGGGAAACGGGTGAACTTTGAAAGCAAACAGATTTCACAGTTGTCATCGGGTGGCTGTCCGTTCAGCTTCAGACCCTTAACGGCTCCATCCTTCTCCAGCTGCTTCAGCAAAGGCATTGCCACATGCCCTAAGCGCCGGTGTGCCGTTGCCCAATCTGTCTCCCCAGATCTGGCCGACACTTTCACACCAACCCCTCCAACGGCATTGCACTCCCCCTGGGATGCAGACCCCTCTCCAGCCTGCCCCCCACCATGCCACGCCAGGGCCGGCAGCTGCCACATAGATCTGTACACGTCCTTGCTCTCGTGCAGATCCCAAAGCACCCGATTGCCCAGCTTCCCCTTATAAGTGCGTGCCCCATCCGTGTTGGTGTTCACCCCAGCCTTGCCAAGCTTACGGAGGGAGATAAGGTTGGCCTTCAGGTCGGGGACGAAGAGAACGTCGTGCAGCACCACCGGCTTGCCATCCGCTCCCTTAAACGCAGCTCGTCCCACACCAGCCACCTTCAACATGTGTCCAGAGGCGGAGCACACTTCATTGATCGGTGCAGCTCGTACTTCGTCCAGCAGGTCCTTGCGCGGCGTCATCGTCCAAGCAGCGCCTGTGTCCAACACCCAATAGTCTAGGGGGTGCAGCTCTGCTCCAACTTTGGCAGAGGCGTCTCCTTGCTCCCCCTTGTCTCCCACATGGAAGAATTGGCCCGCGGTGCGCTCCTTCTTCTTCTCCGCACCGCCGTTGCCCTTCGGGTTGTTGTCGGACGAATCAGCGACCATGTTGGCGCCGTTTTTCTGGTTCCTCCGCGCGCCGCCATCCTGGTGACGATTCTGGGGGGTCCATCCATCGGGTTTCTTATAGCACAAAAACCAGGGGTGCCCTTCCTTCTCACAATACCAGCAACTCCCTTTCATTTTGCCACCAGCACCCGACTTGCCCCCACGTCCAGATTTCGCACCGCGACCCCAACCGGTACCTCCTTGTTGGTCGTTGGAGTCGTCGTCTTTCTTTGCACCGCGTCCAGCACCACCGAAGCCACGTCCTCTGCCACGTCGGCTCCCTTGCATCCCGTAGCCGCTGCTGCCGTCGTCTCCACCCCTCAGTTGGCGGTGACGGAAGTCCTCCTCCAGAATCTTCGTCCGCACCCACTCGAGCGTCCACAAGCTCTGGTTCTGCGGCAGGCTCAATCCGCTCGTAAATTGAAGCCACGATTCCGGCAGCAGCGAGAGCATCTTCAAGCACTTGGTCTGCTCCGGGTAGGTGATTCCCGCGGTCGCCAACTTCGCGTAGAGGTCGCGCATCTTGTCCAGGACTGGTTGCACCGGCTCTCCCTCGCTCAGGCGCAACGCGGACAGCTCCCTCTCCAGCATCAACGTTGCGACAACGGAGGTCGGGGCGTGCAGCTCCTTCAACACGGTCCACGCCTTCGGACCGCATTCAACCTCCGGCAGCAGGTGCATGACGTGGTGACGCTGGTTCAGCTCCAAACTCTGCGACATCAAATAGTAGCCAGCCGAGGAGCGCTCATCCCAATCTTCCTGCAGCGTGGGGTCACTCGGTCTAGGCTCCTCCCCAATCATTAGTTTCAGCAAACCGATCTGACGGAAATATAATTGCATTTTCCAGGCCCAATCATCATAGCCCTCACCATTGAACTTCTCGACGGTGAAATTCTTCAGCACCTCCTTGACAAGCGAGCCCTGGTTTGTTCGCGCTCCCCTTGGCGCTGAAAGACCAGAATCTTGGCTGCCGCTACGATCTTGGGCTGAAGATTCACCAGCTCCCGCCGAGGTGTTGCCCGCCATAGCTACATATAACGAGGATCACTATAACGCAGCTCTGATACCAGCTTGTTCGAGTTGGATAGAACTGAATCTGCGCAATCAACTCAACCGAACTGCAAAGCTTCCATCTTGGGTTCCTTTGCGAGCTCGTCCTTTCTGCTTGCACTGTTCATAGCGCGTACAATGTTGTGCCGAAGCGCACATTGCGCGAGTACCTGCAAATGCATCAAGCGAAAATTGCGAAAGCAAACAAACACACGAACACACCATTCACACGCAAATGCATTCGCACACGCATACTCGTACAAACAGACGGCAGGATGTCGTGCAATGTGCATTTGCACCCAACACAACTAGCGTGTTGGTCTGGTGGACCTGTTGGACCAACTGGCTTGTTGGTCCGGTGGACCGGTTGGACCAACTGGCCTATTGGTCCGGTGGACCGGTTGGACCAACTGGCTTATTGGTCCGGTGGACCAGTTGGCCCAACTGGCCTGTTGGTCTAGCGGGCCGGTTTGACCAACTGGTTTGTTTTTTCCGGTGGACCGGTTGGACCAACTGGCCTGTTGTTCCGGTGGACCGGTTGGACCAACTGACCTGTTGGTCCGGTGGACCGGTTGGACCAACTGGCCTGTTCGTCCAATGGGACTGTTGGACCAACTATCCTGTTGGTCCGGTGGACCGGTTGGACCAACTGGCTTGTTGGTTCGGTGGGCCGGTTGGACCAACTGGCTTGTTGGTCCGGTGGACCGGTTGAACCAACTGGCCTGTTGGTCCGGTGGACCGGTTGGACCAACTGGCCTATTGGTCCGGTGGACCAGTTGGCCCAACTGGCCTGTTGGTCTAGTGGGCCGGTTGGACCAACTGGCCTGTTGTTCCGGTGGACCGGTTGGACCAACTGGCTTGTTGGTCCGGTGGACCAGTTGGACCAACTGGCCTGTTGTTCCGGTGGACCGGTTGGACCAACTGGCCTGTTGGTCCGTTGGACGGGTTGGACCAACTGGCCTGTTGGTACTTCTAATGGGACTGTTGGACCAACTAGCCTGTTGGTCCGGTGGACCGGTTGGACCAACTGGCTTGTTGGTCCGGTGGACCGGTTGGACCAATTAGCATGTTGGTCCGGTGGACCGGTTGGACCAACTGGCAAATTGGTCCGGTGGACCGGTAACTGGCCTGTTGGTCCAGTGGACCGGTTGGACCAACAGGCCTGTTGGTCCGGTGGACCATTTGGCCCAATTGGCCTGTTGGTCTAGTGGGCCGGTTTGACCAACTAGCCTGTTGGTCCGGTGGACCGGTTGGACCAACTGGCCTGTTGGTCCGATGGACCGGTTGGACCAACTGGCCTGTTGGTCCGGTGGACTAGTTGGACCAACTGGTGTGTTGTTTCGGTGGACCGGTTGGACCAACTGGCCTGTTGGTCCGGTGGACCGGTTGGACCAACTGGCCTATTGGTCCGGTGGACCAGTTGACCCAACTGGCCTGTTGGTCTAGTGGGCCGGTTGGACCAACTGGCCTGTTGTTCCGGTGGACCGGTTGGACCAACTGGCTTGTTGGTCCGGTGGACCAGTTGGACCAACTGGCCTGTTGTTCCGGTGGAACGGTTGGACAACTGGCCTGTTGGTCCGTTGGACAGGTTGGACAAACTGGCCTGTTCTTCCAATGGGACTGTTGGACCAACTAGCCTGTTGGTCTGGTGGACCGGTTGGACCAACTGGCTTGTTGGTCCGGTGGACCGGTTGGACCAATTAGCCTGTTTGTCCGGTGGACCAGTTGGACCAACTGGCAAATTGGTCCGGTGGACCGGTAACTGGCCTGTTGGTCCGGTGGACCGGTTGGACCAACTGGCCTATTGGTCCGGTGGACCATTTGGCTCAATGGCCTGTTGGTCTAGTGGGCCGGTTTGACCAACTAGCCTGTTGGTCCGGTGGACCGGTTGGACCAACTGGCCTGTTGGTCCGATGGACCGGTTGGACCAACTGGCCTGTTGGTCCGGTGGACCAGTTGGACCAACTGGCCTGTTGTTTCGGTGGACCGGTTGGACCAACTGGCCTATTGGTCCGGTGGACCAGTTGACCCAACTGGCCTGTTGGTCTAGTGGGCCGGTTGGACCAACTGGCCTGTTGTTCCGGTGGACCGGTTGGACCAACTGGCTTGTTGGTCCGGTGGACCAGTTGGACCAACTGGCCTGTTGTTCCGGTGGACCGGTTGGACCAACTGGCCTGTTGGTCCGTTGGACGGGTTGGACCAACTAGCCTGTTCTTCCAATGGGACTGTTGGACCAACTAGCCTGTTGGTCCGGTGGACCGGTTGGACCAACTGGCTTGTTGGTCCGGTGGACCGGTTGGACCAATTAGCCTGTTTGTCCAGTGGACCGGTTGGACCAACTGGCAAATTGGTCCGGTGGACCGGTAACTGGCCTGTTGGTCCGGTGGACCGGTTGGACCAACTGGCCTATTGGTCCGGTGGACCATTTGGCCCAATTGGCCTGTTGGTCTAGTGGGCCGGTTTGACCAACTAGCCTGTTGGTCCGGTGGACCGGTTGGACCAACTGGCCTGTTGGTCCGATGGACCGGTTGGACCAACTGGCCTGTTGGTCCGGTGGACCAGTTGGACCAACTGGCCTGTTGTTTCGGTGGACCGGTTGGACCAACTGGCCTGTTGGTTCGGTGGACCGGTTGGACCAACTGGCCTGTTCGTCCAATGGGACTGTTGGACTTGCCTTGAGACTAAATTCACGAAGTTTCCCTTCAGCAGCAGCACGGGACCAGCCAAGGCACCGCTCGCGCTTGTGCACATGGATGTGGTGGGCCCCACGAGGGCCACTTCGCTCTCGGGCAGCCGCTACTTCTTGACCATCGTGGACGACCACACGCGTGCGGTGTGGGTCTACCCTCTCAAGACTAAGGGGGAGGTGGCAGCGGCTGTTCTTAAGGAGTGGATGCCGAGAGCTCAAAGGGAGAGCGGACACAAGGTGAAGGTGATCCGCACCGACAACGGGGGAGAGTTCATTGGCGCTGATTTTGAGGCGGTGCTGAAGAAGAAGGGCATTCAGCATCAGCTCACAGTGCCCTACAACCCTCAGCAGAACGGCGTGGCTGAGCGGTTCAACCGGACCCTGCAGGAAGGTGCTCGCACTCTACTTGGGCGTGCAGGGCTGCCGGATCCGTTTTGGGTGACTGCACTACGGCAGGTCGTTGTGGTGAAAGTGTTGGTGTAAGGGCCTAATAAACTCAAGCTATTAGGACTTAATCAAACTTAAAACCTCTTCTCGGGGTCACCTCCAAGGGTCCCTGGGTGCCTGGTACAAGACCAGCCCCTATCCTCGGGTCCGAGTTTGTAGAGAGAGGGATCAAGAAGGACTTAGTCAAAACAGCAAGAGTACCTTGAACGTCGCGCAGCGTGCCGTGCAGACCGTCGATCGGATTAAGCTGAGAATTCGCTATATCGAAGCTCGCTCCAAGAGCTTTAAAATGAGCCAAGTTGCCTCGCGAAAAGTTCTGCCATTACGAAGTTATGGCTCAGACGGTGTTTGCCTAGCATTAGAGTGCTAGCGTACTAGCGTTGACTCGGTAGCATTCCGCCAACGAACCGCGTAGAAACGAAATTCCAGCGAGGAAGGAATTCACATGAATCAATTTGACTATATTCAGGTACAAACAGAGAAGGATTAAATAGTTCTAGCTAGCAAGGACCTTGGGAATCAACCTGGGAACAACCAGGGATGATCCCAAATAATTCCAAGCAACAGAACCAACCAGGGATGATCCCAAATAATTCCAAGCAACAGAACCAACCAGGCTGGACAAAATAGCAGGTGGTAGGTTGGTAAACAACCTCTGGTTCTGTTTTTCCAACCTGGGAAAACAACAACCAGGTTCAGGTTCTAAAAACAGAACCTTTTTTGTCTTTGCCCAACCAGCCAAATGCTGGTTCCGCTGGTTTTCCCTGGCCTTGTAGCATGCAGATACAGACAAACAACATCCAACCTTCACCTAAATTGTACCCCTATAGTGCCTTCCCTGCTACACTATAGTTAACCAAACAAAACAGTACAATTTCGAGTTGGATAGAACTGAATCTGCGCAATCAACTCAACCGAACTGCAAAGCTTCCATCTTGGGTTCCTTTGCGAGCTCGTCCTTTCTGCTTGCACTGTTCATAGCGCGTACAATGTTGTGCCGAAGCGCACATTGCGCGAGTACCTGCAAATGCATCAAGCGAAAATTGCGAAAACAAACAAACACACGAACATTCCATTCACACCCAAATGCATTTGCACACGCATACTCGTACAAACAGACGGCAGAATGTCGTGCAATGTGCATTTGCACCCAACACACTCCCTCAGCTGCCGGCTGCATCCCCGTCATTCCATGCTAGTTCATGCTCATTCCACTCATGCGCACACAACGCCAATGAGGCTCATCCGCAAGCCTCTTGGTGAGAAAGTCTGCTGGCTGCTGGTGTGCGTCTTGATTAGATCGGATGCACCGTCCCCCTCTTCACCTCCTTACGCAGCCAGTGCCACTTGATACGCATGTGCTTGTTCAGGCCATGAAGCACAGCGTTTCTGGCCATCCCAAGAGCCCCCTTGCTATCACAAAACAGCGGCGTAGCAACTTTCTGCTCCTGGCCAATCTCCTCTAACAGCCTCCTCAGCCAAATCACCTCCTTCACCCCATGGAACATCGCCATGTACTCTGATTCTACGGAAGAAAGTGCCGTCTCCGTCTGCTTCTTGGACCTCCAACTAACAGGTCCTCCCCCAACTACGCAGATGTATCCTCCCACAGATGAGGAATCCTCCTTCTCAGAAGCCCACGTAGCATCGGTAAAGCAAGTGAATAGAATAGCTTGCCTTCTCCAAGCCTCTCCCCTTTCTCTTTCAGCACCTCCCCCCCTTTCTGCTTCACCTGTGCAGATGCGGAGTATTGAACTCCAATGCTTGGGTGAGAGTTCAGGTACTTCACCACACGCTCAGCTGCATCCACCTGCTCCTCTGATGGATTCTGTACCACCCTAGCCAGCTGCCCAACCGAGAAAGAGATGTCGGGCCTCGTGTGAACTGCTGCGTACAAGAGGCTGCCCACCAAGGACTGAAATTGCTGCTGCTCTTCAGCTTCAACCCCTTCATCCTCTGCAGCCTTCACAAGCTTGAATTCTGCTGGCAGGGGAGTTGCAACCTTGCGCTCATTCTCAATCCCATACTTCTCCCCCAGCTCCTTGATGAACTTCTCCTGGTGCAGCTTCAACCACCTGTGATCTGGATCCCTCTCCACGTGCATCCTGAGGTAGTACTTTACCTCCCCAAGGTTCTTGCACTTGAAGTTTTCCATCAGTTGCTGCTGCACTTTCTGGATCTCCTTCATGCTGCTGCTGAAGAGAAGAATGTCGTCCACATAGACCAGAAACAGCACCAGCTTCTCCCCCTCGCCCTTGAGAAAGAGGCTCTCATCACAGCTGCTGGTCCTGAATCCCATCTCCTCTAAAACAGCTGCCAACTTCTGGTACCAGCAGCGTGGCGCCTGCTTCAAGCCGTAGATGGACTTGTTGAGCTTGCACACCCTGCCCGTACCATCCTCATACCCAGGCGGCTGCGTCATGTATACATCCTCCTCTAAAATCCCATTCAGGAATGCCGTTGAAATATCCATCTGAATGATGAATTTCCCACTAACAGCTGCATCTGCCAACAAGACACGGAGGGTAGGGGGTTTGGCAGTGGGAGCAAAGATCTCGTTGAAGTCCTGTTCTCTCTGCCTTCCTCATAAAAAACCCTTCGCCACCAGCCTACTCTTGTAGATGGTGACCTGCCCCTTGTCATCGGTCTTGATCCTCAGCCAACATTGCATTGTATCGCTTTCTTCCCATCAGGCAGCACCACCAGATCCCATGTCCTATTCTCCAGCAGACTCTGGTACTCAGCATCCCTAGAAGCCAGCCACTTGTCCCTATCTGGTCCAGCTAATGCCTCCTCCATGCTAGCTGGTTCCTCTGGTGCAGGGGCAAGAAAACAGTACGCAGGCTCATCCTCCTCATCCGGGTCATAGCCTGAGGTGGATCAAGAATGCACTCTTCGGTCCCTAGCTGCTGCTCTGCTGCATCAGTTCCTGCAGTCAGCTTCTTAGTAGCCATACGGGGACCGTCCTGGCCTGGAGACGGGTGTCTCCCATCCCTTCATAACGACACCCTTCGGCTTCTTAGTTTTTTCCTGCTGCTTCTCTCCTCCCTCGGGTCCAGCAGCTCCACTAGTGCTGCTGCCAGTTTCCACACCATTTTCTCCACCAGCAGATGCCTTCTGTACCTTCTCTCCATCACCATTTCCAGCAGCTGCCTCCTCTCCCTCCTCCCACACACTAGGAGTCAGGTCCAGCTGCATGGTGATCTGCTCCATCTGCTGGGACACCCTTGCCTCCGGCTGTTTCTCCCAGCTCCCATACATCATGCCCTCAATGAATTTCACATCCCTGCTGTCAAACAACACACCCTTGGATGGTTCCCACAGCAGCCATCCCTTGCTCTCAGCAGCCAGCCCCAAATGCACACACCAGATTGCACTCGCCCCCAACTTACTGCGGTAGGTCTTGGGGACGTGGGCGACTGCCATGCAACCGAACACCCTCAGCATGTCCACCGGCGGCTTCCTCCCAAGCCACCTCTCCAACGGCACCCACGAGTCATCCCCAACCTTGGTAAGCACCCTGTTCCTAGCGACAGTGGCGTGCCGGACAGCATGAGGCCACATAGAATTGCTCAGCCCATATTCTATGAGCAGCGCCCTAGCTGTCTCCAGAATGGTCCGGTTTGCCCGTTCTGCTACACCATTGGACTGTGGGGTATAAGCCGTGGTCAGCTCTCTCTGGATGCCCTGCTTCTTGAGCCAGGCCGTCATTTCAGCTCCAAGGAACTCACCACCCCGGTCTGTCCTAATCCGCTTCACTACACATTCCGCCTGCTTCTCCACGAATGGCAGCCAATCGTCCCGTATCGTGGAGGCGGCGTGGTCCTTCTGCTTCAGCGGATACGCCCATATCAGCCTGCTCCAGTCATCCACAATTGTAAGAAAATACCGCTCCCCCTTGTGCCCTTGCACCGGCAGCGGCCCCACCAAGTCCATGTGGACCAGCTCCAAAGGCTTCTTGCTCCTGCCAGCCACACTATGGAAAGGGAAACGGGTGAACTTTGAAAGCAAACAGATTTCACAGTTGTCATCGGGTGGCTGTCCGTTCAGCTTCAGACCCTTAACGGCTCCATCCTTCTCCAGCTGCTTCAGCAAAGGCATTGCCACATGCCCTAAGCGCCGGTGTGCCGTTGCCCAATCTGTCTCCCCAGATCTGGCCGACACTTTCACACCAACCCCTCCAACGGCATTGCACTCCCCTTGGGATGCAGACCCTCTCTCAGCCTGCCCCCCCCCATGCACGCCAGGGCCGGCAGCTGCCACATAGATCTGTACACGTCTTTGCTCTCGTGCAGATCCCAAAGCAACCGATTGCCCAGCTTCCCCTTATAAGTGCGTGCCCCATCCGTGTTGGTGTTCACCCCAGCCTTGCCAAGCTTACGGAGGGAGATAAGGTTGGCCTTCAGGTCGGGGACGAAGAGAACGTCGTGCAGCACCACCGGCTTGCCATCCGCTCCCTTAAACGCAGCTCGTCCCACACCAGCCACCTTCAACATGTGTCCAGAGGCGGAGCACACTTCATTGATCGGTTTGCAAGCTCGTACTTCGTCCAGCAGGTCCTTGCGCGGCGTCATCGTCCAAGCAGCGCCTGTGTCCAACACCCAATAGTCTAGGGGGTGCAGCTCTGCTCCAACTTTGGCAGAGGCGTCTCCTTGCTCCCCCTGTCTCCCACATGGAAGAATTGGCCCGCGGTGCGCTCCTTCTTCTTCTCCGCACCGCCGTTGCCCTTTGGGTTGTTGTCGGACGAATCAGCGACCATGTTGGCGCCGTTTTTCTGGTTCCTCTGCGCGCCGCCATCCTGGTGACGATTCTGGGGGGTCCATCCATCGGGTTTCTTATAGCACAAAAACCAGGGGTGCCCTTCCTTCTCACAATACCAGCAACTCCCTTTCATTTTGCCACCAGCACCCGACTTGCCCCCACGTCCAGATTTCGCACCGTGACCCCAACCGGTACCTCCTTGTTGGTCGTTGGAGTCGTCGTCTTTCTTTGCACCGCGTCCAGCACCACACCGAGCCACGTCCTCTGCCACGTCGGCTCCCTTGCATCCCGTAGCCGCTGCTGCCGTCGTCTCCACCCCTCAGTTGGCGGCGACGGAAGTCCTCCTCCAGAATCTTCGTCCGCACCCACTCGAGCGTCCACAAGCTCTGGTTTCGCGGCAGGCTCAATCCGCTCGTAAATTGAAGCCACGATTCTGGCAGCAGCGAGAGCATCTTCAAGCACTTGGTCTGCTCCGGGTAGGTGATTCCCGCGGTCGCCAACTTCGCGTAGAGGTCGCGCATCTTGTCCAGGACTGGTTGCACCGGCTCTCCCTCGCTCAGGCGCAACGCGGACAGCTCCTCTCAGCATCAACGTTGCGACAACGGAGGTCGGGGCGTGCAGCTCCTTCAACACGGTCCACGCCTTCGGACCGCATTCAACCTCCGGCAGCAGGTGCATGACGTGGTGACGCTGGTTCAGCTCCAAACTCTGCGACATCAAATAGTAGCCAGCCGAGGAGCGCTCGTCCCAATCTTCCTGCAGCGTGGGGTCACTCGGTCTAGGCTCCTCCCCAATCATTAGTTTCAGCAAACCGATCTGACGGAAATATAATTGCATTTTCCAGGCCCAATCATCATAGCCCTCACCATTGAACTTCTCGACGGTGAAATTCTTCAGCACCTCCTTGACAAGCGAGCCCTGGTTTGTTCGCGCTCCCCTTGGCGCTGAAAGACCAGAATCTTGGCTGACGCCTCTACGATCTTGGGCTGACTGAAGATTCACCAGCTCCCGCCGAGGTGTTGCCCGCCATAGCTACCTATAACGAGGATCACTATAACGCAGCTCTGATACCAGCTTGTTGGTGGTGTAGGGCCTAATAAACTCAAGCTATTAGGACTTAATCAAACTTAAAACCTCTCCTCGGGGTCACCTCCAAGGGTCCCTGGGTGCCTGGTACAAGACCAGCCCCTATCCTCGGGTCCGGGTTTGTAGAGAGAGGGATCAAGAAGGACTTAGTCAAAAACAGCAAGAGCACCTTGAACGTCGCGCAGGTGCGTGCAGACCGTCGATCCGATTAAGCTGAGAATTCGCTATATCGAAGCTCGCTCCAAGAGCTTTAAAATGAGCCAAGTTGCCTCGCGAAAAGTTCTGCCATTACGAAGTTATGGCTCAGACGGTGTTTGCCTAGCATTAGAGTGCTAGCGTACTAGCGTTGACTCGGGTAGCATTCCGCCAACGAACCGCGTAGAAACGAAATTCCAGCGAGGAAGGAATTCACATGAATCAATTTGACTATATTCAGGTACAAACAGAGAAGGATTAAATAGTTCTAGCTAGCAAGGACCTTGGGAATCAACCTGGGAACAACCAAGGATGATCCCAAATAATTCCAAGCAACAGAACCAACCAGGCTGGACAAAATAGCAGGTGGTAGGTTGGTAAACAACCTCTGGTTCTGTTTTTCCAACCTGGAAAAACAACAACCAGGTTCAGGTTCTAAAACAGAACCTGTTTTGTCTTTGCCAAACCAGCCAAATGCTGGTTCCGCTGGTTTTCCCTGGCCTTGTAGCATGCAGATACAGACAAACAACATCCAAACTTCACCTAAATTGTACCCCTATAGTGCCTTCCCTGCTACACTATAGTTAACCAAACAAAACAGTACAATTTCGAGTTGGATAGAACTGAATCTGCGCAATCAACTCAACCGAACTGCAAAGCTTCCATCTTGGGTTCCTTTGCGAGCTCGTCCTTTCTGCTTGCACTGTTCATAGCGCGTACAATGTTGTGCCGAAGCGCACATTGCGCGAGTACCTGCAAATGCATCAAGCGAAAATGCGAAAGCAAACAAAAAAACACACACATTCCATTCACGGCCCAAATGCATTCGCACACGCATACTCGTACAAACAGACGGCAGGATGTCGTGCAATGTGCATTTGCACCCAACATGAAGAACAGGGTGCTGGCCACTGTGGAGGACAAGCAGTGGATCCCCACACCAAGTGGTATGGAGTGCACCAGCAGTCAACATGCTGAGAGCGTTCGGCTGCATGGTGGTTTGTTATGTGCCGAAGGAGAAGCGGGGAAGCTAGAGGCTTCTGGGAGATGGGGGTGTGCACTTGGGGCTTGCCAAGGATCACAAGGGCTGGTTGATTGGGATTGACCAGCCAGCAGCTGGACTGTGTCGAGGGATGTGAAGTTCCTCGAGTCCTTGTACTACAAGGAGTGGAAGCAGCAGCAGCAGAAGCTTCCTACGACACCGCTGATCATTGAGGCCGATGAGGTGCAGCGCGCCCTTCGAGGCAGGTGGAGGTTTCTGTCTCTGAGAAGGAGATCTCTGGAGTGACTGAGGATGGAGAAGAACCTGAGGTGGTGGAGCAGCAGCAGCAGCAGCAGCAACGTTGCTCCACAGGATGCCGCCACGCTGGCTTGACGTCCTAGGAGGGATGTGCGCCCTCCTAACAGGCTGACCTATCCCAGCTTTGGGAAACCAAGTGTGGTGCCAGCTGGGAGTGTGACCGTGAAGTGTGATAAGGATGAGATAGCCTACTGCTGTGGGGCTACATTCAGATGCTTTGGAGGATAGTGCCGTGAGAGAGAGGCTAAAGCGGGGTGCTGCAGGCTTGAAAGGAACTTGTTGGGAAGGGGGATGTTGAAAGGAGATGTGCAAATGTCCGTGGATGGGAAATGGATGAAGCTTGCTAGAATGAGCGTGCATTAAGGGTGCATGCATGAGCTGAGGCATGTG